>OX467713.1:39696941-39891941 GCA_950111635.1 Agelastica alni
AATTGCTTAGTAAATTAAAAATAACTTTTTATAACAAGTTACTATACTTCAGATTTCTTTTCTGACTAGTTTTGCCATAACATCTAATGTGCCATCGAAAAAAATCACCATATATATTATCTTAATGTTTAAAATTAAAATTTAAGCTGATGAAATCCTTATTTAGGCTTTAAAAGTTTTAAAAGATTACTTTCGATCAAGGTTAAATATTTTAGAACGACAAAAAAACGTTTTTTCATTAAAAAAAAATTTGATATCATCAAATGTAAATGGTATAATACCAAAAAAATGGCTAAAAAAATTAAAAATAGGCAAGATACAAGTAAATATGTTGTTAAAAAATAATAAACATATTAGTAATATGCATCGAAAAGGTGGCAATGTGGAACGGAGAAGAAAATTTCACCATAACGGAGAGACTTGCTGTTGACCTAGTGATGACATTCCGCTAACACAACTGGGTCCTGCCATATACAATGCATTAAGTTTGTTAATTAAAAAAATGCAATAATTGATAGCGATGTTAAAACATAAAAAGTAGAATTCACTATTAACGAATCTATCGAAGAGATACCGCAAATTACTTTAGATTCTGAACATAAAGATAAAGAACCTTTAATTGCTTAGATTTCTCGATCCTTCGATCTTATCGAGCCTTTCTTAAGCTTTTGCAAGTTTGAGAGACTTTGAAGATATTTATCGCACGTTACGGGTAGGGGCTAGGTGAAAGAAAGTGTAAGATTTTTCCGTCACGAAACAGGAATTATCAGACGCGTATGCCGTGTTCCAATTATACCTGTGCAGCTGGTGCGAACTTATTGACTGTCTTGAACCAATAAGCGCTCACCTATAACTGGTAAAAGCCAATAGCATACGCACTATGCTAAATATTTCTATGCTACGCGTCTTCTCTCCTCTACAACAGAACGCGCAATTGTTATTTTGACAAAAACGTAGATTTTAAAATAGACATTAGGTTGCTAAGTATTTCTATGCTAGGCGTCTATATTCTTCTACAATAGGACGCGCATGCGCGTTATTTTTGCAATTGTCATTTTGACAAACACGTGGACTACACAAATAGACGTCGCGTTGCTAAGTATTTCTAAGCTACGCGTCTTTTCTCCTATACAATACAATGCACATGCGCGTTATTTTTGCAATTGTCATTTTGAAAAACACGTGGACTATTTATTTTTTAAAATGTAAGTACTTATCTAATTTTAAAAAAATGCTATATTCACTAAAGGATACCTATAAAATAAACATAAAGGTATACGGTGGGTAAACTATCCATCAGAAAACAACTACTTTCCTGACAACTTGCCTCGATGAATATTAAATAATATCTGATAGATAATCGTGCACGATTTCTTTTGAGCAATGTGCGGATGCTTGCAAGTAAAAGAGAGAAATATTAATCTATTTCCTCAAAATGATCACCTATGGACCGGTTACGGGGTGTTACCCCTCGTCAACATAGGATAGATCCTGCAAACTCGCGTTTGCAGTTCGATGAGATTAATCAATACTTCTGTTTTAGTAGGTATAGAGGGTGTTCTAAAAAAAGGTGACTTCGTCTCTAGGATAGGTAAAAAACTAAAAAGTAATTGGGGTTTACTTATTAAAAAATGTTCGTAAAGTCATTCGTATTCAAGATAAATGGCGTTAAAGATAAAAAATGTATACACATTAATTACGATTTTGCCGGAACTACAGAGAAAATTGAAATAAAATTTGTTGCGAATATATTTTAGATTCTGATACATCCCATGAATTTGTTTTTATATCTCACTCTCATAGAGGGCTCTAGTTACACGGTTCGTACCAAGTAGCATTGAACATAACTTTTTTAAGGTTAGATTTATGAATCAAATATTAGGTTTACTTAAACATAATTCAATTTTACACCAAAAAGGTACTTTTGGTAAAAATCGATACTGTACACCGTTTTTAAAATATTTTGATTTGAAAATTATGAAGTAATAACCAAATTTTTTTCTTCGACGCCCTTTATATTAAATACTGAAGGCGTTACGTAAACTTTTTACAAAGTTTTATACCTATCCTAGAGACGGGGTCACCTTTTTTGGCGCTAGTACCGACATCTATACCTTTTATTTTTAAAGTTAAATTTAAAAATAACGACTTTCTTATTTTTTTTAACCAATAAGTTAACAAATTGACTAAAAAACAATTTTAAAAAAAGCAACAATGCCGAAAAATGCAAAAACAAAAGTGAGAAAATATAATACGTTCATCAATAATAATATACTACGAAAGGAACTTCGTTCCAATCGGATGTTTCACGACACTCACGTTAATTTTTTTGTTAACGTGAATGATTTTGAAATGGTTACAAATGTGTCTTAGATATTATTATAATATTAATTTTATAAAAGAAAACTAGGAAATTTAATGTAATCATTTCAGATTATTTAAAAAAATTTCAACATTGTGGAGCAGCCAAATAAAATAAATTGATTATCTAAATTATTGTGCTAATGTGTCATTATGCCACTCATAAAAAATCCCGAAACACTTTAGATGAAATTATATCCTGCATCGAAATAAATTTTATTTCTACCTTGAACCACCTTCGTTTAACTTTTTATTACGAAATTTACTTCTCTCTTGCGTATGGTAATTTTAAACTCTCGTTACAATAACAAAACAATTTTTTTTTCCAATACTTTTACACAATAAACTTTACTTTTACAAATCACTTAGATACAACTTTTACAACTAATTAAATTTCATAACACATAAAGACTTAAAAACTTCTTTCTTCACGACCGCTGTCCTTTTTATTTTTCCAAGCCACTATTCGACCTTTTTTTACCGAAAGCGCCAGAAAAATCCTTCTACCATCTCGACACCGCTGTTAGAGAATTTACCAGCCGAATTGCGTAGACCGGCACTCGGACGCCAACAAACAAAAAAAGACCGGATTGTAACAATATATTATATATTTTTTAATATTGATAACTTAAGATTGCAAAAAATACAGTAAATAATTTTTAAAATATCACACTAAAATAACTTCATTCAGGTATACAACTGCATTTATAACTATATTACAGGTATTTTGAGAGTTATAAGCGTATCACAGTCTTCAATTTCATTTAGTAGGGATTTATATTCAATTAGACCTCGAATGAATAATGAGTTCCTACCCTTTCTGGTATTAGATCTGTCTCTATGAAAGTTGTTTGCACTTCCAGTATAGTATTCGTGAACTTTATGATTGAACTTAATAAACTGATTAAAATAGGTTGGAATTATCACTTAGACTATTTTGAAGAGAAAGATCATTGCAGAACAGTCAATCTTTTGGTTTCTGATTTCCACTGTAAAGTCTCTTGCATGTGAAATATAGGTGTATATCTATTACATATTAGTATTATTAATCTTATACCACGATTTTTAAGATATAAAAAAAAAGCTTTGCTGTTACTGTCTAGCAAAAAAAAAATTGTAAAACAATCAACAAAATCTGGTTAAATGATCCTATTGTAGACTGTCAATCTTGCTTTTATTGCCATTGTAACTTTTTACTTCCTTTTTTTTTTAATCGACACCATCCAAAAAGGAAATGTTTTTTGCTTACTTTTCATTATCCAGAAAAAGTTTTAGTTTTAGTTGTTATTTTGGTAAAGCAAATTTCGTCAATTAGGTAACTTTTTTTTTTTACTTTTTTACTTTTAATTTACTATGGTGGAATTTCGAGGGTAATTTTTATAAAAAGTTTTTACCTTGATAAAATACTTAAAATTCTTTGTACTTTTTTGCAACACAATTTACACATTATAATTCACCTATTCCGCACTTTTTTTTGTAATTATTTAACGAAATACATACATACATACATACATAAAGTCACCCCTTTTTTCCATGGTGGTAGGCAGAGACCACTTCCTTTCACTTGCTACTGTTTTTACAAACATTTTTTGCTTCCTGTACTTTCATCAGTGCTCTCATACATGCTCGTCGGTTGTTGGTACTCTTGACCTGGCCTTTCTTCAAATCAATGTCGATCTGATCGAGATTGATGTTCGCCAAGATTGACCTCTACCAACTTGTCCATTCACACACGCCTTATTTACCTGTTTCGTCAATCTTTCTTCATCCATCCTTTTTACGTGTCCAAACCATCTAAGCATTCATTTATCTATCTTTGTAATAGCTTTAAAAAAATATCGTAACAAAAAGAACCGTACAGGTTTTCTGATTTAAATTCTGGCTATAACTTTTAAATATTTATATGGTCAACCTCTATAACATATCGGTCTTATTTTGACGTTATTGAAATGCAGTAACGATTGGCGTGTTTCTTGGGTAACAAAAGCTATTCTTAATGGTAATTAATACATACTAAATATTTTTAACAAATCTCAAAACAATGTAGTAAAAACTACAGACTACATGCACTGAATAAACATTTAACAGGAGGTAATAATTTGACGAGCTACATTTATTGGTCTAGAGGACTTTATTTACTTCATTTAATAAATTTAAATTGTACTTAATCCATTACATACATATTTTTCTTGAAAGCAACATTTATTTAATTAGCTATTTGTATATTAAGAGCGCAAAGTGATATAATGACACTCTGTGCTCGAAAAACAAAAGATTTTTTCTAAAAATGCAGTTTTTAGACAGAAAAAAAAGACTAAAAACTTTATTTAAAATAAGTAAGTACATAATATTACTTGTATTTTAATTATAACATTTTATAATATTCTTGATATAATTACTTTAGTTTATTATTCCCTATATTGAAATTTAATGTGCAATTATGACAATCTTTGATATTTATTCCCGAACCTGATGGTCCATCAGGATATTTTTCCAACATAAATTCTTCCGAATATTGGAAATCTATAGAACGAGATGCGGATATATGCGGTTTTGAAAATATTTTTTTGATGGTTTCAATCTTATTTTTAATTGATTCGTCTATATAACCTTCTGCGACATTACTACTTTTCCATCCACCATGTTTCTTTAGTTGAATTAGATCTTCTCCACCATTCACCAATAAAGTAGCAGATGTTCGTCGAAAACAGTGTCCTGTAATGTATAAGGATCGCCATGTATTGTTAGGTCCCTTGCTCGTAGGTTTGTTGAAGTTTCGGGTAAACTCTCGTTAATTAAAAAGAACGTTGAACTTAAAAATATGTTTAATCTAGTTTAGCAATTCTACATTTTAATGTCGTGATCTTGACCGTCACTGCAAAGTAGAGCAGCGTAACGACCGATCGAAGTAAAACAAAAACACCCTATTCATTTCGAGAAATTTTGGTTGCGAAATAAATACAAATGATTAATAAACACAAACATTATTACGTGCGTCTGGCGACACGTTCTAAGTGAGTTCAAAGTTATTCCCGTAAACGGTCAACTGAGTTCATTTATTAAAGCTTTTTACATGTTTTCCTGGCTAAAATTTTACCAAAAAAAAAATGGAAAAAAAATGTCAGACCTGCGCCAGAATAATGATTTTATGTTTTTGTTTTTCTTTTGCGACATGTGTATGTTGATTATAATTACAATATTCCTTATTAATCTAATGTTCGCTTAGTCTAATATATGTTCAACTTATAAGTATAAATGTGAGTATAATGTACGTAGGTAGTAAGGGTAGCTAATCCTTTTTACCTGTTCACCGGTATGAAAAGTGGTTAATGAAACAAAATAAGTGAAATATGATATATAGTACATAAAAATTTTTGACCATTAGATGATCGGGGCATGACGTTTACATGACGTCATGCTAATTAATTATAGTGGCCTTAAATCTAATTACAATAAATACAAAATGTTATTATACAACGTTACGCATACATGTAGTGCGCGAAAGTGTTTGTGCACCACTACATTATTTAAATGTCACTGTCGGTGTACCTTTTTAATCTATTTTTGTGAAGCATTAATATTTTGCCTAGATTTGATCTTTTTTCACAATTTAATCCAACACACCTCGTTACCTCGTAAGGGCCGATATACTTAGCATCTAATTTATGAGCGTTCTCGTTGCGCATGTTTTCCTGGCTAAGTGCACTGCAGTCCTGTATATAAAGAATGATCAGGTAATTCCAAATATTGAGTAATTTCACTGAAAATTTACCCGATTGTATTCATACCCACAACCTGTTACGTACATCTACCTTTTTGATAACGTAAAAATAGGCGTTGGGAAGTATTATTGTTATTTTGACAAAGTTGTCTGATTGTAATGTATTTTTACAAATTATTATAACTAACAATCGTAAAAACACAGCTAATTCCCGTTTTCGAATCTGAAATTCGGACTATTAAAATCAAATCTTTATCTTCTATGTCACCGATCTCCATTTTTACCAATTCACCGCGTCTGCAGGCAACAGTAATACCCATAATTAAAATTAACAGTCAATAGCTGTCCAAAATGTATAAGCTCTCCAAATTTCTATTAATCCAATAATAACAGTTTGAAATGCCTACGCTTCAGATCCCTAGGCTAATATGATTGCTCAAGTAATCAAGAGTTTCATTTTATTATTCAACTGAGAAACTATTTCAACTGCTTATCAAACTAGTGTAAGGTATAATTGAAATTTACCTTTTTAGTAGATATTCTTTATCGGTAGCTTTTCGTAGAAATTTGTGATTATCTTCAGTGGTAAATGTTTTGGATTTTTTTGCTTTGTATCCAACAAATTGTTTTTTGAGAAATGCGATGAGTTTAGGATACTTATTGATTTTGATGTTATTTTTAACATTTAAGCATGTTCGTATCATCGAATATATGGACCAAAGAGTTAATGACTTCGAAGTCTTTGATTTTTTTCCAAAATAAGCCAGCAACACATTTTCTGAATACTTATTGACCTACTTCGATTAACACCAGGCTATGAATCTATTGTATTGAAATTCATATTTTTTTCTTGATTTCTCTGGTAGGAGATTTAAAGTTACATTTTTTGCACTTTTTGCTACATCAGGAGGTGTTTGATAATTCACTATCACCATTTTTTATGATAAAAGAATGAGTAAGAGATGCAAGCGTTTTTGAAATATTTCTGCGCTAGAGCGGCAAAGCTGTCACAAAATGACGTTTGTCGGAAAACGTCAAATTTGTGTTGAAATTTAAAAGCTTCCAAAGCTTCTTTGCTAATCAGTTGTAAAAAATAATAATTTGTAGTACCTATTTGTAATTGTAATTCTCTGTACATTTATTTTTTTATTAAAATTATTTACAGGTTATATCATTAACAATAAAAAATAATTAAACTGAGGAATATTGGGTTCTAAATAATAAGATTTAACCCAATTCACCTAATTAAAATGTGTCTCATGTATGAGTTACAGGGTGTTTTATTATTTTATTATAATTTAAATTATCATATTTGACAGAAATTGTAGACACTGCAAACCTTGCTGAATTATGGTAAATAACCGTTTCTGGCTTCTGCTAAAGGCTTTCGACAGGGGCAAGTCAGAGGTAATAAACGTCAGATTTACCCCCTCCCTACTGGAGATACCGCTTACATTTTTTTAAATGACTTTAGGTATCAAGTCATAACTCATTTAAAAAGTCTAGTAAATCTCTATTTAATCATATTGTTTTGCCTTTAATACCAGCCTTTTATTATTATTTATTGGTTATTTAAAACTGGCTCTTTTTTAAACTTTTTATTCAGTATTTTTAAATTTTGTTTATATAATTTATTGTAGCAAAAATGAATTTGATATTTACATATTTGTAAGATTGTTTGTAGGTCTTCTTTCTCATTAAACCTAAAAAAACAACTGTAAAGTTTTATTTGCGTAATAAATGCAAAGCTTTGCCCTAAAAATACCGCCAAAATAAATACACATTGAAATTGTGCAGCTTTAAACATAACTTTAAATATCTTCAAATGTAATGACTTAAACGTTACGAAGGTATTTACCTAGAAAGTATTGGAAAATAGAAAAATTGTGCTAAAATTGCAACTCCGCCAGTGGCGTTGAATTTATGAAGGGGCAAGTCAGAACTGTAGAACGCCTTTGGTAGTAGTCAGTGGATTTTTGTCAAACATTACAAGAAAGAAAAGCCTTCAATCCCAATTTTTTAATATGTATCCGTTTAATCGATGAGGTCTCATTTACGCGACAAAAAATTTTCGATTCACATAATGCATACTAATTAATAATAATAATGATTATTAACTTTATCATTACTTTATACCAGCATCGGTTATTACTTCATAATTTTCAAATCAAAATATATCGAATAAGGTACACAGTATCGAGTTTTACCAGAAGTGCCTCTTTGGTGTAAAATTAAATAATGTTTAAGTTCACTTGAAATTTGGATTAATAAATCTAACCTTAAAAAAGTTATGTTTAATACTACTTGGTACGAACCGTGTAACTAACGCCCTCTATGAAAGTCAGTTATAAAAACAAATTCGTGGGATATATCTGCTTTTAAAATATTTTCGTAAAAAATTTCATTGCAATGTTTTCAGTAGTTTCGGCAAAATCGTAACAAATGCGTATAAGTGTGTGTAGAACAACTGGTCTAGCTACCAACCCGTATCCCTGATGTCAACAACCAGTCTGCCAACAATTCGGCCGACTTGGAAGGTCTTCGTATGTTTTTCTTAGAGTTTACATAAAAGAGAGTTTATTTCTCTTTAGTAGATCCAACACGATGTGCCAAGACAATTTCTGAAATCATCATATTGGGGATGCAAACTTACATACCGAACACCGCAAGAAGACCATTATCCGATAAGCCCTGGTTTAGCAGAGACTGCTCTAGATCCGTCGCTTCCAAACAGGCAGCATACTATAAATGCATAAAATATCCAGGCCCCGAAACTAGAGCAGCATATGTAATAAGACAATCAAATCTTTAAAAGATGCCTACAATGCCAAAATAATATCAAAACTGGTCGAATGTCCCAACGGATCCCTTTCATTTTGGTCTTTCGCCAAAGCTGTGGGAAAAAACTTTACTTTCAGCTCATTTTCTCCTCTAACCAAGGAAGGAACACTAGCCATGAATGCCCAAGAAAAAGTTAATATTTTTGCGCACTTATTTGCTGAAAATTCCACTCTGGATTGATCGGGAAAACGACCCCCGAACATAACACCTATTGACAGTCAGATGCCCGAGATCACCTTTCTCCAACGTAGTGTCAAAACGATTTTGTTGGGTCTCAACACCAACAAAGCCTGTGGATCTGACGGAATCACACCGATTGTTTTCAAGAAATGTGCCCCCGAACTAGCACCTGTTCATTGCAAGTTGTTTAACCACTCTTACAATGTGGGGTTTTTTCGTTCAAATAAAAAACTGCAAGAGTACAACCAGTACCCAAAAAAGGCAAAAAGACCCTACCTAACAACTACAGACCTATCGCACTGCTATCTGTTATTTCAAAAGTTATAAAAAAAGCCATCAACATCGAGCTTAAGCAATATCTGGAACACTCAGGAATTGTCAACGATAGGTAATATGGTTTTTGTCATCAGAGATCAACTGGTGATCTGCTCGCTTACGTATCACACATATTGAAAAATATGGTAAAATTTTAGCTGAGGCATTAGATATTTACAAGGCATTCGATAGAGTTTGGCACCAGGGTCTCCTCGCTAAGCTTTCATTTTATGGCTTACTCTCTCAGCTGTGTTTCCTGCTAGCTAGTTTTCTCTTAAACAGGTCTCTTTATGTGGTGGTTGATAAAGTTTCATTTGATTCTCTACTAATAAATGCTGGTGTTTCGCAGGGATCAATTCTAGCTCCAACACTATTTCTACTTCACATCAAAGACTTGTTCGAAACAGCTTTTCAGGAATACCGTAGAAAAGTTAGCAATTTGTCTTTATTTTATAGATATTTTCATGGGCGATGCTCTTCTGAAATATCAACAATCGTTTTTTCTTTAGCTGTTTCTTCGAGATTAACCCGTCAAGTTTAGACTTCACACCCATTCGTGGTCACTTTGGAGACCTGCAGAACATCTCTTTCCAAAGACTCGTTCATCCAACGAACAGCGATTATATTGCCTAGGAAGATGTTTCCCGAGGCATACAACCTCCAGAAATTTAAGAAGAACACCAATTTCTACCTATTTATCCTTTAGTTTTCACCATGTTCTCTGAGCATTACAGGATATCCTTTTTTGTAGGAACCAAAACATAAAAAAATCTTACTTACTTTTCGTGTCCTTCACATCACCTTTTTAAATTTTGTTTTCCAGTGGTTCGCCATCTAAATTGCCTTTTCGTTTGCCACTTTTAGATCCTCGTGAGTACAGGTTTGACTTAGCTGTTCTCAGACACACATTGCCTGGGAAGGTGTTCCCCGAGGCATATAACCTCCAGAAATTTAAGAACAACACTAATTCCTAATTTTTTTTCTTAGTTATCACGATGTTCTCTAAGCATTACAGGATATCCTTTTTCGAGAAGACCAAAACATAAATAAAAAAAAACATTTTTTTTCTTCAACGCCCTTTATCTTGAATACGGATGGCGTTACGAAAATTTTTTATAAAGCAAACCCCAATTATTTTTTAGTTTTCTACCTATCCTACAGACGGGGTCATCTTTTTTAAAAAAACCCTGTATATTTTATAATAATATGGATTGTTGTAATTAATTTTAAATCCAAATGGATAAATTAAAAAAATTAATTTTAGAAAGAATACTTTAACGTAAATGTTTCTCTTTGTTTTTTCAGAAGTTTAAAAGCAGGAAGCCGTGGCCCACGAGATGGCAGCTCCGGATATGACAGTTCCGATAATGAAACCACCAACAACTACAAGCAAAACAGGAAATATCGTTCCGATCCGGACTTTCGAATGCAGAATATGTATCAAGGGGTAGGGCATTATAAATGATTCTTTTATATTTAAACCTTTAAGGTGCATTTTACGAATACATTTTTTTGAATGGGTAGCTAAATAATTTCATTTATATGGATCATTAAACATTTTCGTTTTTTATTTTTTTATTTGTTTAGCCTGGCAGAAAGTAAACATTGTTAAGTAGTCTTTTATCTTTATTTATTTTTTACTATACAGGAATTAAAAATTTACGAATTTAATTGTTTTAATAGTAGATTATTTCAAGCGAAGAAAATATGGGACTTTTTATAGCGCGCCTGAGTTAAGAATAGTTTAGTATAGAAGGCAAGCAATGAAAAGTAACGTCTCCTTTAAATGAAATATACTTTTTTTCTCAAACGTGCAATAATTATCGTAAAGGAGCTAGCAAAGTTTTCGAAAGAGAATTAGGAAAAATTCTGGAATAATGCTGCTAAAGAAATTTTCATAAAACTCTCATAGATTATTATAATACACTATAAAATAAATATTCTGATAGAATTTTTAACGCGAAACGTTTTGTAAGTACTTTTTTTTAAAAAAAAAAGTGTGCTAAATTTACTATGGTGGAATTTCAAGGGTAATTTTTATAATAAGTTTTTACCTTGATCAAGCACTTAAAATTCCTTGTACTTTTTTGCAACACAATTTAAACATTATAATTCACCTATTTCGCACTTTTTTTTGTAATTATTTAACGAAATACATACATACATACATAAAGTCACGCCTTTTTCCCACGGTGGTAGGCAGAAACCACTTCCATTCACTTGCTACTGTTTTTACAAACATTTTTTGCTTCCTTTACTTTCATCGGTGCTTTCATACATTCTCATCGGTTGTTGGTACTCTTTACCTGGCCTTTCTTCAAAACAATGTTGATCTGATCGAGATATGTTCTCCGAGGTCAACCTCTACCGACTCACACTCGCCTCATAAATTTGTTTCGTCAATTTTTCTTCATCCATCCTTTCTACGTGTCCAAACCATCTAAGCATTCTTTTATCTATCTTTGTAGCCACATCTTTTTTACACCATAGCGTCCTCTTATCCCACTATTCTTTACTTTATCCAACCAAGTCACTCCGACTATACTTCTCAGACTACTCATTTCCGCAGCATTAATCATGCTTTTTTTGCCAAACCCAACATTCACTACCATACATAAGGGTAGGAACCAACACACCTCTATGCCCAAAGAGACGTGCCTTTTTTGACACTTTCTGGGTGTTCATAAAGCTATGCAGTGCTATCTGTTTTCCTGCCAACACCCTTTGCTCAATGTCACTGTCATACTTTCCATCTCTCGTAAACTTTGAACCCAAGTACACAAATTCATTAACTTGTTCCACTCTTCCTTCCTCAATCGAAACTTTACAGTTTGTCATGCTTTCTTCTCTTTCAAAAACCATTACTTTCGTTTCGCTTACATTTATTTTTATCCCTTTGAATTTCAGGGCATTATCCGTAACAATAACCATTGCCTGCAACTTCTCTTTAGATTACACTAATATGACTTGATCATCGGCGTAAAGAAGGCATTTGACGAGCAAATCATTCATTTTTAATCCATACGCACTTTTTTTCAAATCTTTTACACAATCGTCTATGTATAAGTTGAACAGCCATGGCGAAGCCACACATTCCTGTCCCACACCCTTTTCGATGTTAAACGAGTCCGTGCAAGCTTTGTTTATTCTAAAACAAGCAGAGGAATCCTCATAAAGTAATTTCAGTGATCGTATTAAACTACCACTCACCCCATACATAGACAATGTCGACCACAATTCACTCCTCACCACTTTGTCATAGGCCTTTTTTAAGTCTATAAAAGCGCAATAGACCAATGGACCAATAGACCTCTGGGTCGTACCCAGCAGCATTACCCAATTTTATACTGTTTAACACTTTTACAATTTCCGTCGTACTAATTTTACTTTCATTCCAACTTTCACTCATGTCTTCGAATGGGGCCAGTACTTGTGTATCCTTTTCATTAAATATACTTTCGAAGTATTACTTCTATCTCTTTAATACGCATTCTTCTCCTTCTACCATACTACCATCTTAGTTTCCGATTTTTTCCAGTTGCGAAGTAGTATTTTTACCTCTGGCTGTTCTTATGGACTTCCAGAAGGGTTTAATATTGTTTTGGAAATTGTTAAATAACCTTTTATTTAATTCGTTTTTTTCCACAACCTCTTTTGCCACACATTGTGCTGAATTAAGAGGACAAATAATGCTTGCAATTAGATTGGTCACGCCTGCGATGTAAATTTACGTCAGAAGACATTTATTTAAGATTAGTATGCTGCCAAGACGTTCGCGTTGAGCATTTTAAACATTTTTTGCGTTGACATTATTGTTTTTTTTTATTTTTTTTACATTATTAAGAAATAAACTGTACCTATTACTTATTAGTTTTTGAGTGTGCGGTACAAATTTTAGTACTCTAGTTTTCCTTTTTTAATGTTAATTTTTGCAATAAATCTAAAAACACTGCATATTTTCGACACAGTTAAAGATAGGTGCAAGACATTGCAAATAAAATATATCAAGAATATTCCGAAGAATCCAAAAATTTAATAAAATACAAGATGTTGCATAAGAAATAAGAAAGTTGGTATTGGCAGCTGTTACATGACACACCGTATAATAGAAAGTTTTTGTTAAAAAGAATGCGATTCAAAAAATATCAATTGACGTGTCAGAGTGTTTATTTAAAAACACCCCCTTTTATTTATTATAGAATTTATTCTAATTGGCTGATACAAATTGTATATTTATTTGTAAGTTGGTTAACTGACTTTAAACGCATCTGATCTTTTGAATTGCTGACTGCCAAATCATACTGCCAGTAAAAATGCACAAAAGTGATGGGGATCAGGAAATGTCCTGATAAAAAAGGCGTTCTACGGATGCCAGCAGATAAAACCCCTATTATTTGACAAAAAATATTAAATCGTTATCGCAAACTAAAACGAATACTTAAAGTTGGGCTGCTGAGCACTGAGAAAATCTAGTACACAAATGGATCTAAAAGTGTTCGTGTACATACAAAGAGTGATAAAAAAATTACTACTTATTTAAATAGGCTGGTTATGCAGGAGCCAACTTGCTCAACTTTATTTTCATACGGGCGTAAAAAGAACATAAACGTTTGTTTGAAGACCAGGTTAGTTTTTCTAACTTCACAGACATACACCACAGAATGTTAATTCATTTTAAAGTGCTTTAATGAAAACAATTTTACACTAGATCAAGGAGTCAAAGTTTTTTGGTTTTCGGGACAGAATGGAATCCAGGTGAGTGATATAAAGGACAATCTGGGACAGTTGTGATCGGGTCAGGCACTCACAGGTCCCCAACAGGAAGTGGAAATATTTTAACCACAGTTTAAAAAAAATTTAATAGTAGAAGAAAAAAAGAACAAAAAAATATAAATAAAGGTGGTGTGCTGCTGACTTATTAAAACATTCTTACAGGGAAAACAACTCACTGAATCAGCGGTTCTCAAACTTTTGTTATTCACGCCCCCCTGTTTTAATTTAAAAAATGTTGCGCCCCCCAATCCGTAGACCTAGGAATTTGGACTAAAATAGGCAACATTGTCTCGTCGAGAGCGCTAAAGATGCTGTCGGAAAGTTCGCGGCGTTCGTGCCACGTATTCAAGCTTCCTGATCTTTCTCGAACTGTCTGAACGCGACTATAAATACAGAAGCGCACATACGGTATTCTCAGTCTCTCAGTGAAGGTGTTTTAACACTAAGCAAGAATTATTGTGAAGTGTGAGTGTATAAGTAGATGTAGTATGGATAAATTTTTAAAACGAAAACTTGAGGATGACGGGGCTTGTACATCGACAGGTTCAGGTGGAAATCGTCCGAAATCTAAAACAAGAAAATATGACCCATCATACCTAAATTTGGGCTTTACTAGCCTTGAAGTAGGTGGCGAAGAAAGACCACAATGCGTTATCTGTTTAAAAGTATTGGCTGCAGATAGCATGAAACCAAATAAATTACAGAGGCATCTAGAAACGCTGCACAGAGAATATGTCAATAAACCGCGAGATTTTTTTGTGGAGAAACTCAGATTGTTTAAAAAACAAAAATCCAGCTTCCATAGAGTACTGGCAGTAAATGAGAAGGCTATTTTGGCATCATATAAAGTGGCATACAAAGTAGCTAAATGCAAAAAACCGCACACTATTGCAGAGCAACTTATTTTACCCGCTTGCAAAGACATTGTAGAAATAATGTTTGGTGAAAATTTTACTTCACAACTTAACAATATTCCTCTGTCAAATGATACAATCTGTCGACGAATTAACGATATATCAGTTGATATGCAGCAGCAGCTTGAATCTGAGCTTACTGGAAACTTGTTTGCTATACAACTTGACGAAGCAACTGACTCTGGTAATGATTCCCATTTGATTTGCTACATTAGATTCTGTCAATGTTCTAAAATATGTGAAGATTTATTGTTTTGTAAACAGATTGAAGGAAGAACTACAGCCACCGAGTTGTTCAAGATTACAAATGATTCTATTACTAAAATGAATTTGCAATGGAAAAATTGTGTTGCGATTTGCACCGATGGAGCTCAAGCCATGTCTGGTAAATACAACAGTTTACAAGCGCTAGTAAAAAAGGAATCCTCAGAAATTATCTGGACGCACTGCATGATACATCGGGAAGCGTTAGCATCAAAATCTAAGCTAAGCCCTGGACTAAACATGATTTTGACAGTAGTTATTGAAGTTGTTAACTTTATAAAAACCAGACCACTAAAAACAAGGATGTTCTCTGTTCTGTGTGAAGATATGGGAGCTGAACATCAATCTTTGTTGTTTTATTCCTCATCCAGATGGTTGTCACGCGGTAAGACGGTTAAGCGTGTCTTTGAATTAAGAAGGGAAATAGCGATATTTTTAAGCGAGGAAGGTCACAAGCATTCAACAGATTTTTTCGACAAATTATTTTTACTGAAGCTTTCTTATTTAGTAGATATTTTTGAAAAACTTAATATACTTAATCTTCAACTGCAAGGAAAAGACGTAAATATATTTGATTTAAGTCAAAAGATTGATGCTTTTTGTAAGAAATTGCAGTTATGGCATAACAAATTGAAAGAAAACAATTCCAAATGTTTCCCACATTTTACGATTTTGTGCAAGATTCCCCATTGGAAGATATTCATAAAGCTGTGATGCTAAAAACCATAGGAAGCCATTTAGAAAACTTAACTGAGAATTTCAAGCGATACTTCTTTGCAGAGAAAGATATCAAGTTGTCAGACTGGAGCTGGGTTTTAAATCCATTCGAAAATAGACCTGTCGGGCTATCACTGCAAGAAGAAGAAAAACTGATGGATATTTCAACAAATCCCTTACAAAAATCAAACTTTGTTAACAAATCTTTAACAAACTTCTGGACTGAACTTCCGAACGACTACTCCGTTATAAAAGCCAAAGCGCTTAGAATTCTGTTGCCTTTTCCAACGTCCTACCTTTGTGAAACTGGATTTTCTGCACTTGCTGTCGTGAAATCTAAATACAGAAATAAACTTCAAGTAGAAAATGAACTCAGAGTGGCCATCTCTAACATAGAACCAAATTTAGAGAAGTTGTGCGCCTTAAAACAAGTTCATGTTAGCCATTAGTCCTTAGAATGTTTCTTTTTCATCATTAAGTAAGTAAAATTTCAATAAAGATTTTTTAAAAATCTATCTGTAGCATTTTATCATTACCATTTTATTTTTAATCTGTACTGCGCCCCCCCCTAATCATGCAAACGCGCCCCCCTTAGGGGGCGCGCCCCACAGTTTGAGAAACGCTGCACTGAATGGTCGGCCAGCGTGCTAAGACTAAGCAAAGAGCATTAAAATTTTATAAAACTAGCCACACTGGAGTAAACAATTAAATACAAAGGGGGTTTTATGGAAAAAGGAATAAATTTAAACCGTACAGTATTATTTGCGAGTGGTAACAAAAATTCTTTTCTTGATCAAAATTGTATGGCTATACAAGCCCTTCCTGGCATTAGTGCTTCATTTTAAGAGAATCAATAATCCAACATTTAAACTGATAAAGGCCAGTTGTACAGATTAAGTTTATAGTATAGTTTAAACTGCGGTTTAAACTGTAATTTAACCTCAAGTTTAAACCGAAAAAAAAAATAAATATTTTTTGTATATCTTCCAGTTAAAGTCTTCGTATCTAACTTCAAATCACGTTTGTCTATCAATATGTATTTGTTTATGTTTTGAAAGAAAATTGACAGCACTAAGTATTAGTCACATACCTCATGTCTGGATACTGACAAGAATGACAAGTGAAGTTACAATTGTAATTGAAACTAGTTGTTTGTGTTTCCCACATCCGCGAAGTTTTGTTATTTTTTGTTTAATGCACCTATATCAAAAAATAAAAAAAGAATCATTAAAATCGGTTTACCCAGTCGAAAGTTCTGAGGTAAAAACAAAAAAAAAACAGTCGCATTGAGAACCTCTTTTTTTTAAGTCAGTTAAAAATATCTGTTATTTTTTGTTTAATGCACCTATATCAAAAAATAAAAAAAGATTCATTAAAATCGGTTTACCCAGTCGAAAGTTCTGAGGTTAAAACAAAAAAAAAACAGTCGCATTGAGAACCTCTTTTTTTTAAGTCAGTTAAAAATATCTGTTATTTTTTGTTTAATGCACCTATATCAAAAAATAAAAAAAGAATCATTAAAATCGGTTTACCCAGTCGAAAGTTCTGAGGTAAAAACAAAAAAAAAACAGTCGCATTGAGAACCTCTTTTTTTTAAGTCAGTTAAAAATATCTGTTATTTTTTGTTTAATGCACCTATATCAAAAAATAAAAAAAGAATCATTAAAATCGGTTTACCCAGTCGAAAGTTCTGAGGTTAAAACAAAAAAAAAACAGTCGCATTGAGAACCTCTTTTTTTTAAGTCAGTTAAAAATATCTGTTATTTTTTGTTTAATGCACCTATATCAAAAAATAAAAAAAGAATCATTAAAATCGGTTTACCCAGTCGAAAGTTCTGAGGTTAAAACAAAAAAAAAACAGTCGCATTGAGAACCTCTTTTTTTTAAGTCAGTTAAAAATATCTGTTATTTTTTGTTTAATGCACCTATATCAAAAAATAAAAAAAGAATCATTAAAATCGGTTTACCCAGTCGAAAGTTCTGAGGTAAAAACAAAAAAAAAACAGTCGCATTGAGAACCTCTTTTTTTTAAGTCAGTTAAAAATATCTGTTATTTTTTGTTTAATGCACCTATATCAAAAAATAAAAAAAGAATCATTAAAATCGGTTTACCCAGTCGAAAGTTCTGAGGTTAAAACAAAAAAAAAACAGTCGCATTGAGAACCTCTTTTTTTTAAGTCAGTTAAAAATATCTGTTATTTTTTGTTTAATGCACCTATATCAAAAAATAAAAAAAGAATCATTAAAATCGGTTTACCCAGTCGAAAGTTCTGAGGTAAAAACAAAAAAAAAACAGTCGCATTGAGAACCTCTTTTTTTTAAGTCAGTTAAAAATATCTGTTATTTTTTGTTTAATGCACCTATATCAAAAAATAAAAAAAGAATCATTAAAATCGGTTTACCCAGTCGAAAGTTCTGAGGTAAAAACAAAAAAAAAACAATCGCATTGAGAACCTCTTTTTTTTAAGTCAGTTAAAAATATCTGTTATTTTTTGTTTAATGCACCTATATCAAAAAATAAAAAAAGAATCATTAAAATCGGTTTACCCAGTCGAAAGTTCTGAGGTAAAAACAAAAAAAAAACAGTCGCATTGAGAACCTCTTTTTTTTAAGTCAGTTAAAAATATCTGTTATTTTTTGTTTAATGCACCTATATCAAAAAATAAAAAAAGAATCATTAAAATCGGTTTACCCAGTCGAAAGTTCTGAGGTAAAAACAAAAAAAAAACAGTCGCATTGAGAACCTCTTTTTTTTAAGTCAGTTAAAAATATCTGTTATTTTTTGTTTAATGCACCTATATCAAAAAATAAAAAAAGAATCATTAAAATCGGTTTACCCAGTCGAAAGTTCTGAGGTAAAAACAAAAAAAAAACAGTCGCATTGAGAACCTCTTTTTTTTAAGTCAGTTAAAAATATCTGTTATTTTTTGTTTAATGCACCTATATCAAAAAATAAAAAAAGAATCATTAAAATCGGTTTACCCAGTCGAAAGTTCTGAGGTAAAAACAAAAAAAAAACAGTCGCATTGAGAACCTCTTTTTTTTAAGTCAGTTAAAAATATCTGTTATTTTTTGTTTAATGCACCTATATCAAAAAATAAAAAAAGAATCATTAAAATCGGTTTACCCAGTCGAAAGTTCTGAGGTAAAAACAAAAAAAAAACAGTCGCATTGAGAACCTCTTTTTTTTAAGTCAGTTAAAAATATCTGTTATTTTTTGTTTAATGCACCTATATCAAAAAATAAAAAAAGAATCATTAAAATCGGTTTACCCAGTCGAAAGTTCTGAGGTAAAAACAAAAAAAAAACAATCGCATTGAGAACCTCTTTTTTTTAAGTCAGTTAAAAATATCTGTTATTTTTTGTTTAATGCACCTATATCAAAAAATAAAAAAAGAATCATTAAAATCGGTTTACCCAGTCGAAAGTTCTGAGGTAAAAACAAAAAAAAAACAGTCGCATTGAGAACCTCTTTTTTTTAAGTCAGTTAAAAATATCTGTTATTTTTTGTTTAATGCACCTATATCAAAAAATAAAAAAAGAATCATTAAAATCGGTTTACCCAGTCGAAAGTTCTGAGGTAAAAACAAAAAAAAAACAGTCGCATTGAGAACCTCTTTTTTTTAAGTCAGTTAAAAATATCTGTTATTTTTTGTTTAATGCACCTATATCAAAAAATAAAAAAAGAATCATTAAAATCGGTTTACCCAGTCGAAAGTTCTGAGGTAAAAACAAAAAAAAAACAGTCGCATTGAGAACCTCTTTTTTTTAAGTCAGTTAAAAATATCTGTTATTTTTTGTTTAATGCACCTATATCAAAAAATAAAAAAAGAATCATTAAAATCGGTTTACCCAGTCGAAAGTTCTGAGGTAAAAACAAAAAAAAAACAATCGCATTGAGAACCTCTTTTTTTTAAGTCAGTTAAAAATATCTGTTATTTTTTGTTTAATGCACCTATATCAAAAAATAAAAAAAGAATCATTAAAATCGGTTTACCCAGTCGAAAGTTCTGAGGTAAAAACAAAAAAAAAACAGTCGCATTGAGAACCTCTTTTTTTTAAGTCAGTTAAAAATATCTGTTATTTTTTGTTTAATGCACCTATATCAAAAAATAAAAAAAGAATCATTAAAATCGGTTTACCCAGTCGAAAGTTCTGAGGTAAAAACAAAAAAAAAACAGTCGCATTGAGAACCTCTTTTTTTTAAGTCAGTTAAAAATATCTGTTATTTTTTGTTTAATGCACCTATATCAAAAAATAAAAAAAGAATCATTAAAATCGGTTTACCCAATCGAAAGTTCTGAGGTAAAAACAAAAAAAAAACAATCGCATTGAGAACCTCTTTTTTTTAAGTCAGTTAAAAATATCTGTTATTTTTTGTTTAATGCACCTATATCAAAAAATAAAAAAAGAATCATTAAAATCGGTTTACCCAGTCGAAAGTTCTGAGGTAAAAACAAAAAAAAAACAGTCGCATTGAGAACCTCTTTTTTTTAAGTCAGTTAAAAATATCTGTTATTTTTTGTTTAATGCACCTATATCAAAAAATAAAAAAAGAATCATTAAAATCGGTTTACCCAGTCGAAAGTTCTGAGGTAAAAACAAAAAAAAAACAGTCGCATTGAGAACCTCTTTTTTTTAAGTCAGTTAAAAATATCTGTTATTTTTTGTTTAATGCACCTATATCAAAAAATAAAAAAAGAATCATTAAAATCGGTTTACCCAGTCGAAAGTTCTGAGGTAAAAACAAAAAAAAAACAGTCGCATTGAGAACCTCTTTTTTTTAAGTCAGTTAAAAATATCTGTTATTTTTTGTTTAATGCACCTATATCAAAAAATAAAAAAAGAATCATTAAAATCGGTTTACCCAGTCGAAAGTTCTGAGGTAAAAACAAAAAAAAAACAGTCGCATTGAGAACCTCTTTTTTTTAAGTCAGTTAAAAATATCTGTTATTTTTTGTTTAATGCACCTATATCAAAAAATAAAAAAAGAATCATTAAAATCGGTTTACCCAGTCGAAAGTTCTGAGGTAAAAACAAAAAAAAAACAGTCGCATTGAGAACCTCTTTTTTTTAAGTCAGTTAAAAATATCTGTTATTTTTTGTTTAATGCACCTATATCAAAAAATAAAAAAAGAATCATTAAAATCGGTTTACCCAGTCGAAAGTTCTGAGGTAAAAACAAAAAAAAAACAGTCGCATTGAGAACCTCTTTTTTTTAAGTCAGTTAAAAATATCTGTTATTTTTTGTTTAATGCACCTATATCAAAAAATAAAAAAAGAATCATTAAAATCGGTTTACCCAGTCGAAAGTTCTGAGGTAAAAACAAAAAAAAAACAGTCGCATTGAGAACCTCTTTTTTTTAAGTCAGTTAAAAATATCTGTTATTTTTTGTTTAATGCACCTATATCAAAAAATAAAAAAAGAATCATTAAAATCGGTTTACCCAGTCGAAAGTTCTGAGGTAAAAACAAAAAAAAAACAGTCGCATTGAGAACCTCTTTTTTTTAAGTCAGTTAAAAATATCTGTTATTTTTTGTTTAATGCACCTATATCAAAAAATAAAAAAAGAATCATTAAAATCGGTTTACCCAGTCGAAAGTTCTGAGGTAAAAACAAAAAAAAAACAGTCGCATTGAGAACCTCTTTTTTTTAAGTCAGTTAAAAATATCTGTTATTTTTTGTTTAATGCACCTATATCAAAAAATAAAAAAAGAATCATTAAAATCGGTTTACCCAGTCGAAAGTTCTGAGGTAAAAACAAAAAAAAAACAGTCGCATTGAGAACCTCTTTTTTTTAAGTCAGTTAAAAATATCTGTTATTTTTTGTTTAATGCACCTATATCAAAAAATAAAAAAAGAATCATTAAAATCGGTTTACCCAGTCGAAAGTTCTGAGGTAAAAACAAAAAAAAAACAGTCGCATTGAGAACCTCTTTTTTTTAAGTCAGTTAAAAATATCTGTTATTTTTTGTTTAATGCACCTATATCAAAAAATAAAAAAAGAATCATTAAAATCGGTTTACCCAGTCGAAAGTTCTGAGGTAAAAACAAAAAAAAAACAGTCGCATTGAGAACCTCTTTTTTTTAAGTCAGTTAAAAATATCTGTTATTTTTTGTTTAATGCACCTATATCAAAAAATAAAAAAAGAATCATTAAAATCGGTTTACCCAGTCGAAAGTTCTGAGGTAAAAACAAAAAAAAAACAGTCGCATTGAGAACCTCTTTTTTTTAAGTCAGTTAAAAATATCTGTTATTTTTTGTTTAATGCACCTATATCAAAAAATAAAAAAAGAATCATTAAAATCGGTTTACCCAGTCGAAAGTTCTGAGGTAAAAACAAAAAAAAAACAGTCGCATTGAGAACCTCTTTTTTTTAAGTCAGTTAAAAATATCTGTTATTTTTTGTTTAATGCACCTATATCAAAAAATAAAAAAAGAATCATTAAAATCGGTTTACCCAGTCGAAAGTTCTGAGGTAAAAACAAAAAAAAAACAGTCGCATTGAGAACCTCTTTTTTTTAAGTCAGTTAAAAATATCTGTTATTTTTTGTTTAATGCACCTATATCAAAAAATAAAAAAAGAATCATTAAAATCGGTTTACCCAGTCGAAAGTTCTGAGGTAAAAACAAAAAAAAAACAGTCGCATTGAGAACCTCTTTTTTTTAAGTCAGTTAAAAATATCTGTTATTTTTTGTTTAATGCACCTATATCAAAAAATAAAAAAAGAATCATTAAAATCGGTTTACCCAGTCGAAAGTTCTGAGGTAAAAACAAAAAAAAAACAGTCGCATTGAGAACCTCTTTTTTTTAAGTCAGTTAAAAATATCTGTTATTTTTTGTTTAATGCACCTATATCAAAAAATAAAAAAAGAATCATTAAAATCGGTTTACCCAGTCGAAAGTTCTGAGGTAAAAACAAAAAAAAAACAGTCGCATTGAGAACCTCTTTTTTTTAAGTCAGTTAAAAATATCTGTTATTTTTTGTTTAATGCACCTATATCAAAAAATAAAAAAAGAATCATTAAAATCGGTTTACCCAGTCGAAAGTTCTGAGGTAAAAACAAAAAAAAAACAGTCGCATTGAGAACCTCTTTTTTTTAAGTCAGTTAAAAATATCTGTTATTTTTTGTTTAATGCACCTATATCAAAAAATAAAAAAAGAATCATTAAAATCGGTTTACCCAGTCGAAAGTTCTGAGGTAAAAACAAAAAAAAAACAGTCGCATTGAGAACCTCTTTTTTTTAAGTCAGTTAAAAATATCTGTTATTTTTTGTTTAATGCACCTATATCAAAAAATAAAAAAAGAATCATTAAAATCGGTTTACCCAGTCGAAAGTTCTGAGGTAAAAACAAAAAAAAAACAGTCGCATTGAGAACCTCTTTTTTTTAAGTCAGTTAAAAATATCTGTTATTTTTTGTTTAATGCACCTATATCAAAAAATAAAAAAAGAATCATTAAAATCGGTTTACCCAGTCGAAAGTTCTGAGGTAAAAACAAAAAAAAAACAGTCGCATTGAGAACCTCTTTTTTTTAAGTCAGTTAAAAATATCTGTTATTTTTTGTTTAATGCACCTATATCAAAAAATAAAAAAAGAATCATTAAAATCGGTTTACCCAGTCGAAAGTTCTGAGGTAAAAACAAAAAAAAAACAGTCGCATTGAGAACCTCTTTTTTTTAAGTCAGTTAAAAATATCTGTTATTTTTTGTTTAATGCACCTATATCAAAAAATAAAAAAAGAATCATTAAAATCGGTTTACCCAGTCGAAAGTTCTGAGGTAAAAACAAAAAAAAAACAGTCGCATTGAGAACCTCTTTTTTTTAAGTCAGTTAAAAATATCTGTTATTTTTTGTTTAATGCACCTATATCAAAAAATAAAAAAAGAATCATTAAAATCGGTTTACCCAGTCGAAAGTTCTGAGGTAAAAACAAAAAAAAAACAGTCGCATTGAGAACCTCTTTTTTTTAAGTCAGTTAAAAATATCTGTTATTTTTTGTTTAATGCACCTATATCAAAAAATAAAAAAAGAATCATTAAAATCGGTTTACCCAGTCGAAAGTTCTGAGGTAAAAACAAAAAAAAAACAGTCGCATTGAGAACCTCTTTTTTTTAAGTCAGTTAAAAATATCTGTTATTTTTTGTTTAATGCACCTATATCAAAAAATAAAAAAAGAATCATTAAAATCGGTTTACCCAGTCGAAAGTTCTGAGGTAAAAACAAAAAAAAAACAGTCGCATTGAGAACCTCTTTTTTTTAAGTCAGTTAAAAATATCTGTTATTTTTTGTTTAATGCACCTATATCAAAAAATAAAAAAAGAATCATTAAAATCGGTTTACCCAGTCGAAAGTTCTGAGGTAAAAACAAAAAAAAAACAGTCGCATTGAGAACCTCTTTTTTTTAAGTCAGTTAAAAATATCTGTTATTTTTTGTTTAATGCACCTATATCAAAAAATAAAAAAAGAATCATTAAAATCGGTTTACCCAGTCGAAAGTTCTGAGGTAAAACAAAAAAAAAACAGTCGCATTGAGAACCTCTTTTTTTTAAGTCAGTTAAAAATATCTGTTATTTTTTGTTTAATGCACCTATATCAAAAAATAAAAAAAGAATCATTAAAATCGGTTTACCCAGTCGAAAGTTCTGAGGTAAAAACAAAAAAAAACAGTCGCATTGAGAACCTCTTTTTTTTAAGTCAGTTAAAAATATCTGTTATTTTTTGTTTAATGCACCTATATCAAAAAATAAAAAAAGAATCATTAAAATCGGTTTACCCAGTCGAAAGTTCTGAGGTAAAAACAAAAAAAAAACAGTCGCATTGAGAACCTCTTTTTTTTAAGTCAGTTAAAAATATCTGTTATTTTTTGTTTAATGCACCTATATCAAAAAATAAAAAAAGAATCATTAAAATCGGTTTACCCAGTCGAAAGTTCTGAGGTAAAAACAAAAAAAAAACAGTCGCATTGAGAACCTCTTTTTTTAAGTCAGTTAAAAATATCTGTTATTTTTTGTTTAATGCACCTATATCAAAAAATAAAAAAAGAATCATTAAAATCGGTTTACCCAGTCGAAAGTTCTGAGGTAAAAACAAAAAAAAAACAGTCGCATTGAGAACCTCTTTTTTTTAAGTCAGTTAAAAATATCTGTTATTTTTTGTTTAATGCACCTATATCAAAAAATAAAAAAGAATCATTAAAATCGGTTTACCCAGTCGAAAGTTCTGAGGTAAAAACAAAAAAAAAACAGTCGCATTGAGAACCTCTTTTTTTTAAGTCAGTTAAAAATATCTGTTATTTTTTGTTTAATGCACCTATATCAAAAAATAAAAAAAGATCATTAAAATCGGTTTACCAGTCGAAAGTTCTGAGGTAAAAACAAAAAAAAAACAGTCGCATTGAGAACCTCTTTTTTTTAAGTCAGTTAAAAATATCTGTTATTTTTTGTTTAATGCACCTATATCAAAAAATAAAAAAAGAATCATTAAAATCGGTTTACCCAGTCGAAAGTTCTGAGGTAAAAACAAAAAAAAAACAGTCGCATTGAGAACCTCTTTTTTTTAAGTCAGTTAAAAATATCTGTTATTTTTTGTTTAATGCACCTATATCAAAAAATAAAAAAGAATCATTAAAATCGGTTTACCCAGTCGAAAGTTCTGAGGTAAAAACAAAAAAAAAACAATCGCATTGAGAACCTCTTTTTTTTAAGTCAGTTAAAAATATCTGTTATTTTTTGTTTAATGCACCTATATCAAAAAAATAAAAAAAGAATCATTAAAATCGGTTTACCCAGTCGAAAGTTCTGAGGTAAAAACAAAAAAAAAACAGTCGCATTGAGAACCTCTTTTTTTAAGTCAGTTAAAAATATCTGTTATTTTTTGTTTAATGCACCTATATCAAAAAATAAAAAAGAATCATTAAAATCGGTTTACCCAGTCGAAAGTTCTGAGGTAAAAACAAAAAAAAACAGTCGCATTGAGAACCTCTTTTTTTTAAGTCAGTTAAAAATAATATCTGTTATTTTTTGTTTAATGCACCTATATCAAAAAATAAAAAAAGAATCATTAAAATCGGTTTACCCAGTCGAAAGTTCTGAGGTAAAAACAAAAAAAAAACAGTCGCATTGAGAACCTCTTTTTTTTAAGTCAGTTAAAAATATCTGTTATTTTTTGTTTAATGCACCTATATCAAAAAATAAAAAAAGAATCATTAAAATCGGTTTACCCAGTCGAAAGTTCTGAGGTTAAAACAAAAAAAAAACAGTCGCATTGAGAACCTCTTTTTTTTAAGTCAGTTAAAAATATCTGGTCAACGAGACTAACAACTATTTATAGGTTATACTTTTAGTTATAGCACGAAACAATCAGTCGAAACACATCAGTATGTGTTTAATCGAAACTTAAAGTTTAACTGGCCCTCCATCTATCAGTTAATAGTTAAAGTCCGAATGGAAGTCACATATACTCATACAACGAACTTTATTCATTAAACCAAAGTTTAACTGACACTTGTGCTTTAAATTGAACCTATTCAAGTGGGCCTATGATGTATAAATTGCTAAAATCATTTTAAAACAGTATCTGCAATAAATGAAAGTGTCTACTGGTAACAATGTAGTCGATTGTTGATTTTTGGTTTCTGGTATTAACAAATGTGAACTTGTATTAATTTTTATGGTCATAGTATGGGTTGTTATTATCGTTCATTGCTTCCTCATTAAATCTGTTTTTTATTCCTGGCACTACTTCATTTCCAATGCGTGCATTAAAGTCACCAAGTATAATTATGGGTCAGAACTCTGAATTAGGCAGATTTTGGCAGTGATCATAATATGGTGCTAGGAAAAATTAGAATGAAACTTAGACCACACAAAAACTAAAATCTAATAGTTCAAACAAAAAAATATAACATAGAGTCACTATGGGATCCCACAACAAGAAAACTATATAAAAATAGGATTAAAAAAAAATAGAAATAAGCCCGATAGCAGATAAAGACGACATTGACGACAGTTGGAGCAAATTGAAAAATAACATAAAACACTTGAAGCACTTGGCACAAGAACCACTAAAGTGAACAAAAGTCGAATGTCAAAAACTACATGGTGCCCAGAAATAAAACAAAGAGAAAAAACAAGCTTAAAAAATATACCAAACAGCAATAACGTACAAAGAATACAAAAGAATCAGAACTGAAACAATAGCTCTGGTAAGGCAAAGTCTCAGAAGGGGATTTTCAAAGAAAATATTATTCCGTCTCCTCATAAAATTTGTATGTTCCGCCAAATTCATTTTATTGGCATAAACCAAGGACTTTAGATGTTTCCAAATAAAAAAATGAAGAGGGTTATGTTTTTTTTTTTTATGAAAATAGTCGCAAAAAGGGTAGACCTATCGTGTGGGCCTCGGTCATAGCATCTCATAGTTCTCTGGAAAAACTGATTTTGGAAGCTTATTCCATTCCGTAGCAGCCCTGTAAAAGAAGGATTCTTGATGAAGATTGGTCCTTGTAGTGTCAATCTTGAGAGTAAATGGGTGAGACTGATCAGCGTGCCGAGTTCTTCGGCCGAATGTGGCCAATGGTGGTACAAGAGTTTTTATTTCTCTGGAGCATCTGCCATGGAAATATCTGGAGAGCAACTCTTCTTCTATGTTCTAGAGGGTGAAGGGTATCTGTGAGAGTTGAGCTGTTTATCAAAGGAATGGCTCTTTTTTGAATGGAATCTAGAAGACGAAGAGAATGCCTTGGTGCTGAACCCCAAATGTGCGAGCAATACTCCAGTAGAGGTCGGATTTGAGCCTTGTACGTCGTCAACAGTTGATCAGGAGTAAAAAACTTTCTAGCTTTCCACAGAAAACCTAGCCTCTGGCTTGCCGACTTTGCGATGTTAGCAACATGGTCATGCCAAGACATATTATTGGACACCGTGACTCCCAAAATCGAGATGGAGGGACTTGGTTCAAGGGTATTTCCGGACATTGTGATGGGATGATTTGAGGAATTCACTTTCTTGGAAAACGTGGCACTTTATGTTTTTTGGGCGTTGAACTGAACAAGATTGTTGGTTCCCCACTCGACGATTGCTTCAAGATCTCTATTGATGGAATCAACCTGTTTCTGCCTAAGTCTATTTGTATCATTCACCGAAAGTGATCGATAGGATGTGAAAGTTGAGACAAGTGTGCTATCGTCTGCGAAACTGTGAATGGGGTTCGTGGTGGTTTTCAAGAGGTCGTTGATGTGTAAAATAAATGTAGGTAGGTAGGTAGGTAGGTATCATGTAAGTGTGGCGTGGTCGCCCCTCCACCGCGACCCTTAGTAGGTCTATTGTGGCTCACCCCTAGAGGTTACCGCACAATTCAGCTCTTTTTACGAAGTTCATGGTTGTATAGGGTGAGATTTGTTTAAAATCGGTAGGTTCTAGGTTGGTGTAACCAAATATGTTGAACCTTATTTGTTCCCAGGCCGGGGCATGAAAATATTATATATTCAGTAGTTTCGTTTTCCACGCTGCAAAACCTACAGTCCGTTTGTTGGTTCTGACCTATCTTTCTGAGGTGGTATCTTAGACGACAGTGTTCTGTAAACAGTCCCGTTACAACACGCAGGTCATCTCTGCTCCATTCTAGGATCTGCTTAGTTGTGTTTCTCGAGGGTTTAGGTAGAAACCCGGGTTATACTCAAGACTTCTTGATGGCCATTCAAAATCATTTCCTCTGTTAATCCATAGCTAAGGAAATATGTCACTTAGATGATTTTTAATACCTAATGGGAAATGAGGTGGAGCTCCATCTTGGATAAACAATATTTTATTTCTTACATTTAGTGAAAGATTATTCAAAATATCACTAACACTATTTTGCAAAAAAAAATAAATAAAAATTTCCATTCAAATTCAAATAGATTTGCATAAGTTTTGTGATTTGGTTGCTTTTTACCTAGATATAACCATTTATACCTTTTTGCTGCAGAGGAACTACAAACATTTTTTTGTGCTTATACACAAATCATATCCCGCATTTCTTCATTCGTAAAATGATTGTAACGAGGCATTTTAATAAAAAAAGAATATGATATCTTTAAAAAAAATACAACGATAAACTTTAATATCACAGCAACAATAATTCACTTACAAGAAATAACATTTACCAGTAACAATTATCTGACAGTCCAAAACACACTTAATAAACTAAATAATATTTAAAATCATCTCCTGAGACTCTGAGTTGTTCAATATCATTTTTCTCAAAAACGAATCAAATTGAGGAGAAGACATGCAAAACGCATTTTGTCCATAATTTCCATATTTGTGATGAATACGGCGCTATCTTTTTTATGAGTACTTGGACAGTTAATAAACATTAGGTCCTCGTGATATTAAATAGGAAAAAATACCTAGACAAACAAACTAAATTTTGTCCATGTTGTCTGTACTTTCAAAGTGCATTTTGTCCAAAAACAGGCACAAAATGCATTTTGATGGTGTTTTCGTTTATTTTACCAGAAAACCTGCTGGCGTGGTGTTTCCTTAGTGTGTTGTGGGTGTATTTATTAAAAATAGAAGTTGTCTTTTATTTAAAATGAAAGATCTAGAAGGTGACATATTGTTGGAGATAACATGGACAGAGATAGCAGAAAAAGAAAAAGGAGTGCATCATCGCGTGAAAGAAAACAACAAATAAATTACTGTTTTTTGGAAACTCTTTTGTGGGAGAAATCAGGAAGCTTGTAACTGCTGGTCATTAGTGCATATTAAAAACGCTTCAGGTTGTTTAAAAAAAGTCGTAGGAATTAGCTCAAGTAAAAGAATGATCATTAAACGGGAAAAAAAAACTCTAGAGTTGTAGTGAAATCTAAAGTTTTAAATCGATCCGATGATCGATAGTTTTAAAAAAATTACTTAAAACGTTATCTAGAGACCATTAGTATGACACAGACCAGAGTTAAAATAGTTTACAGAAGTATTCGAAAAGGTTGCGAAAAATAGTGATAATGGAAATAAAGAGCAAGTAGAAGATGAATGTGATGCTTGTGAATGTGCGGATAAAAATGACAATGATTTTGTTTAAAAAAGCGTAAGATTATTTTTTTTTTATAAAAATAAATATTTTTCAACCAAAGTTTGTTCTCGGTTTTATAATATCAGTGTGGTTCCGTTATCTACCAATATTTTAATAGTAAATTATGAGAAAATACCATTGTTTGTGTTTATTTGACATTTAAATCGCATTTTGTCCACCAAAGACAAACAAAAGTGCTTTATGTCCAATAGTTTTTTTGAATTTTTTTAATTGTTTTTTCAATTTATTGTGTCAAAACTCGCGATTAAGATACTTACATCTGATTTTTTAATATTATATCCACACTTTTTTTTCTCGCGATTAGTTTCTCTGTAATAGTTTTATGCTTCTCCCAAAAATTTCTAACAATGAACATAATGCAATTTGCAAGTCTGCTCCTTAATTATCGTGTTTAAATAGAAGTACCAATATTACTTAAAAATGATGCCTGCGTCATATTTTCTAATAAAAACTACTAAAAAGTTTCGTCAAAAAAAGTTACCAGTGAATTTTATCATCAAGAATCATTCCCCTTAACAAAATGTAATTTTTTTTTTGTTTTAAATTCCAGCTTTATTTACAATCTGTTAGAATGTACATATAACAATAAGTAAATTGTGTGTTCATATAAAAAAAACTTAGCTTGGAACCTTTCCAGGATTTCTAGGTTGGAGTTGGAAGCTGAACCCCATAGTTCTAATCCATATGTCCAAACGTATTTGAAAATAACTTTATAGAGTAATAGTTTGTTTACCAAGGATAGCTCTGATTTGGGACCGATTAGCTAGTATAGTTTGTGCAACATTAAGCCGAGCTGCTTTCTCTTCGTGAAAATGTGTTTCTTCCATGTCATTCTTCGATCCAAGTGGATACCAAAATACTTCACCTCCTCTCGCTGAGGAATTTGAATATTATTTAATCTAACTGAAGGACAGGTGTTTTTAATCAGCCAAGACTGGATTTGAAGTAGGTATAATTGCAGTTGATGTGAAGCATATTTTTTTTTTCATGTGAGGTTAAGATGGCTGTGTCATCAGCGAAAATCGCAACAGTGGCGTTCCCAGCGGTTGGTAAATCGGATGTGTACGGAAGGTACAGGAGAGGACCAAGGATACTTCCTTGAGGCACGCCAGCATTAATGGGGTGGAAGGGTGAGAATTCGTTCAGTTTACACGGTAGTGGCGGTCTTTTAGGTAAGATTTTAGGATTCAAAAATAATTGCCGGAAAGTATTTTTCTTAGTTTGTACATTAGCCCTTGGTGCCAGACTCTGTCAAAGGCTTGATTAATGTCGAGAAATATAGCATAAAAATATTTCTTTTCTTCAAGATCTAGCAAGATTCTTTTAACAATTCGATGAATTTGCTCAATTGTAGAGTGTTGTCTTCTAAAGCCGAACTGGAAGGTGGGGATTATCTGGAGTTCTTCTAAAATTGGTTCTAGTCTATTTTTTAATAGTGCTTCAAATAGTTTGGACATTAGGGGTAGTAGGCTAATGGGCCTGTAGGATGCTATTTCTTCAGGAGATTTACCTGGTTTCTGGATTAAAATTATCTCCGCTGTTTCCACTGGATTGGAAAATGTCCGGTTCTAAATATGGAGTTAAAAATATAGATCAAAAGCGTCAATGCTTTACTGGGCAATTCAGATAAGATTTTTGCTGTTATTAAGTCATAGCCGGGTGATTTTTTAGAATTTAACTGACGGATGGCTTAAGAAATCTGCGACAGCTTAAGGTATTTTAAAGGAAGTTCAAGCTAATATGGTGATTCAAGTAGCTCAGAAATATTAGTATGTGTGACGTCGATGTGTTCAATTGGGTGGGGTTGAAATACACTTTCCAGGTGGTCGGCGAAAGATTTGGCTTTTCCTAAGTTACTTTTTATCCATTTTCCACCTTTTGTGCGAATGGGAGGATTGTATAATTGAGGTCGCTTTATTTTATTCGTCGCCTTTCAAAGTGAATAGTCAGAGTTTTCGGATGCAGTTAGATTCCTCAGATAATTTTGAATACTATTATTTTTATAATTGTTGAGCATAGTTTTAATTTCGCGAATAGCTGTATTGAGTTGTCTTTTGGTTTCTGGTGACCTTGTAATTTTCCAGTTTTTTCTTAATTTTCGTTTTTGCATAATTTTTTCTCTGGTGTCCGTAGGTAATAAGTTAGACTTAATTTGCTTAGAGATTTCAGGTGTGGCTTTCCAAGCTGCAATCTGAGTGGTTGTGGTTAGGTGTTCTACAACATCGGTAATGTCAGATGGAGTTTATAGAGGAACCATTATGTCTAAATTGTTTTGAATGATTTCACGAAATCTGCTCCAGTTTGTAAGTCTATTACATAAGGTTGAGGGATTGCTTGTTTGTTGAATTGTAGTACTTACAAATATAATGACTGGTGAATGGTCCGATGACAATTCTAGGCTAAAAGTTGCTCTGCATTGGCTTGTTGGTATTTCTTTCACTATACAAAAGTCGACCAGGTCTGGCAGCTTGTTAGGGTCAGTTGGCCAGTAGGTTGGTTCGCCTGTGGATAGGTAGTTTAGATTATATTTCTGCAAAGTCAAGTAAAGCTGTCTTCCTTTTGGATTGATCAGTCTGGAACCCCAAAATGTATGTTTGGAGTTGTAATCTCCTCCTGTAAAATAATACATCAAATAATATTCTTGTTTAAAGTTATGCTTTTTTGACGATTTTAATAACAATTGATAAATATACAGTGAAATTATTAGTAATGATTGCTCTTGCTGGGGCACACGATCAAGTCATATATTTTTATTATTTTTAATTTTTTTCGTATACCATACATGTGAACTTTTCGTACTTTTAAAAGTTTCCGGTAGTCAAATTTTTTTAACCTATTTTAATTTTTCTGTTAGCTGTGTAGCGCCACACGAGAAATAATGTGCAATTCTTATGCTACTCTATGTGTTCTTTTATTGTCCCAGTATTTTTTTATCTCTGCTAAAAGTTTAAATATTTGGTACTAATAAAACATGCACCTGTTATATTAAAAGAGATAGCTACCAGTTTTTTCGCTTTATGGATGCAACATTTGCATACTTTATATAAATGCAAAATCACTAGTTATATGCGCATATTTTACAAATAACTGTAACAACAGCGGATGATATATTTAATTGTAAAAATAGAATTAAATATTATTTCTTGTTTCACGTCTCTTTAAATATAATTGTTTCCATATTTTAATGGCAACAAAACGTTTAAACTCGGTTATTAAGGCATTACAGCAATAAATTTTTTTTAATTGTAGATCAACAGTGTAAAATCCGGGGTATATGGTTATAAATAAAGACAAGGTTTAAGTTTTTAAACTGTATTTATTTTAAAACAAAATTCGATTAAACAAAATAAATGTCACATTTAGAATCGTTACAAAAAACCAATATCTTAAGCGACATCGTTTTATTAAAATATTTCTTTTTGTTGAAGAATATAAACAAACGACTGTACGACAGTCAAACAGTAATTATGATTCCCATTTATAACCCATTACATACGGATATATTATTTGAAATTTATTTTAAATAAGAATATTTACGCTAACGGTATTTCAAAAAAATGAAGACAGGTGTTTATTTCTTAAAATCAACACATAAAAGAAATAAAATATGAAAAGGATCTAAAAAATCTTAACGCTAAAACTCAGCGGTATGATCCTTCCACAAAACTCACGCGTAATGTGGGGTTAGGAGGGTAGTTAAAAAGATCTCAACACGAAAGTTAAGGTAGGGAGAGAGCGAACTAATCCAAACTAAACGCGTAAGGATCAATTGCCTTTACGAGGAACTGGTCGGTCTTTTATACTAATTTAAGTTCTATAATAACTGTTTGGCTATTAACATAAGCGTGCGTTTTTAAACGATAATCCGTATTATTGTTACAACAAAAAGAATGTAAAAATTAAAAAAGTACTGAAAAAAATATTAACAAAAGTATATTACTAAATCGAATATGACTGTTGGCAATTTTTTTTTTAAATTTATTTTAACATTAGGTATGTAAATTTTAATTAAAAACATTTTATGCAGCAGGGAAGTCCGGGTTTACCGTTGGCAGCAATGCAACAAGAAGGTATAAGGCAGTCCAACCAATGGAATAGAAACAAGAGCATTTCCGAAGCAAATCTTCTTGCATCAGAGTATAACAGATCCTACCATACAATCGATCATCACAATTTGAGAGATCACAGACGAAATAGCGTTGCTGATTTTGTACATTCCCACGACGTTGTAGATAACAGGTAATTGGGTTCACATTTTATATTTCTATCTTGGGGTATTTTTTTAAGCATAAAATTAAATTATAACAATAACAGTTTTAAATAACATTAAAAACGTTTGTCATAGTTTGGTAACATTTAATTTTAAAATTTTTATTAGTGACCTTTTGTCCATGATGTTAATGTAAGCAAAACGAAAGTAATGGTTTTTGAAAGAGAAGAAAATATGACAAACTGTATAGTTCTGATTAAGGGAAAAAAAGTGAAAAAAGTAAATGAGTTTGTATACTTGGGTTCAAAGTTTACGAGAGATGAAAAGTAGGACAGTGACATTGAGCAAAGAGTGCAAAGGGGCACTGCATTTTTTATAAACAGCCAGAAAGTGTCACAAAAAGCACGTCTGTCTGTGCATAGATAAGTGTTAGTTCCTACACATATGTATGGTAGTAAATGTTGGGTAAAATAGGATTAATGCTGCGGAGATAAGTAGTCTGAGAAGTATTATAGCCGGAGTGACTTGGTTAAATTAAGTAAAGAATAGTGAAATAAGAGAACGCTGTGGTGTAAAAGCAGATGTGGTTACAAAGATAGATGAAGGAATGTTTAGATGGTTTGGACACGTAGAAAGGATGGATAAAGAAATATTAACGAAACAAATTTATAAGGCAAGTGTGAATGGACGAAAGTCAGTAGAGGTCGACCTCGGCGAACATATCTCGATCAGATCAACATTGTCAAGAGGTCAAGAGTACCAACAACCGACGTGCATGTATGAGAGCACTGATGAAAGTAGAGGAAGCAAATGATGTGTGTAAGAACCGTAGCTGAAGTGAAAGAAAGTTATCTCAGCCTACCCCTACGGGAAAAAGTCGTGACTGTAAGTATATACAGTTTTGCGCATATAACAGTTCTTTCTTTACATTTACAATCGTCTTTACAAAAATATGAATCATTACTTTACAGATAACAATACTTTATATTTAAACTTAAATCCCTTAAACCATAATCAGACTCTAGACAGAGAAGACCAAAGATTTTTATTAGACAAATTATTTACAATTGTCCTACAACACAACTTAAAGTAACGTCCAATTTAATTTTTTTTAAAACATTAATATATAATTCTTGTAAATAATTATAACAATAATAAAAGTAAGAAAAAAGAAAACTGCTTATATACAATATACCTACGGCGCACAAGTTGACATCGATCGGCTGTACAAGGTGAGCAAAACTCAATGTCTCAGCTCTATTATAAGAAAAAAACAGTAGAAAAAATCCAAAAAGATGATCTTGAATAAAATAGAGTCTATTTTACCGTATTTGGAAACTGAAGTAGTGACGTCATCGATTTTTTTCCAAAGAAACATGCCAATTTTTTTGGTATATTTAAAAAGAGCTAATTTTTTTAAACAAATTTTGCAAAGAAATTATTTTTTAAAATTCGCAATCGTCACGATTTAAAAAAGCAGCCTTTAAAAAATAGCAAAGTCGCGTCTGTCAATAATTAAACTAATGATTAACAAATATTGTTTTGTTGTGATTTGACTTTAAAAAATGTTCACGCACAACGTTAGGTTTTTTTTTCGTCTCCATTCGGGGTCGTTCGTCTGGGCACCTGAGCTAAAGCAAAAACTGCTTGTCTTTATAGGGCATCAGAATCAAACTGAAGGGGATGCATGCATATAATTTGAGGGGTTAACAACCAAAGTTAAATTTTATGTCGCAGCAAAATATTTGCAACTAAGTAGCCAGGCTTTCTTTAACCCCCGGAACGATGACGCAACACACTGCACGTCAGGAGAAAGAAGCTTCTCAGAAATGCCCATACAAATCAGCGAAGAAACAGGCGGAGGCTGTTGCTCAAGTAAACCAAGATTGTAGACACCTTCTTTTGCCCCTATAACTAAAACGAAGGTTTGTGAGATGTCTTCGGCAGCCGAACAGGCGTTTTTAATTCAGTTCTTGCAGGAGTTATTGGTCACGTATTGGCGGTTCTTGTTATTGGTGGGGCCAACGAAGGGGCCGACGGCGGGGCGAACGGAGGGGTCAACGAAGGAGCTGTCGGAGGAGCGGACGCAGGCGTTTTTGACACCTCACCGCAGGAAAATAGAATATTCAAAACAACTTGACGAATCCTGCCACGTTGCACAAGCGAATTGGTTATTTCGAAACCAGAGGGCAGCATTCCCTTCCAATAGATCTGATAAACCGGCTATTATTCTATAGGCTGGTATGTTCAGAGATATTCGAATCTTATCGAGCCTTTCTAGGAATGACAATAAAACTACTAGTCCATCAAACGATAGCTTCCAGTGACGTGTTTGTTTTCTCTTGTCCTCGACTGTACCAGATACATCCAAAATATATATATATATATATATATATATATATATATATATATATATATATATATATATATATATATATATATATATATATATATATATGAATACTAGGTTTTCTGGATAAACCGCGTTTAGAAAATTTGTTTTCTCGACGTTTCGGCTCCCGCTTTGAAGCCATTATTAAGAGTTAGGTTATGGTTAGGAAGAGTAAGGTTCAGTACGTTTTCGTGGTCTCAATCTGCCTACTCCTCAGGGACAACGGTGCAGTACGACCAGTGGAGTAGGCAGATTGAGACCACGAAAACGTACTGAACCTTACCCTTCCTAACCCTAACCTAACTCTTGATAATGGCTCCAAAGCGGGAACCGAAACGTCGAGAAAACAAATTTTCTAAACGCGGTTTATCCAGAAAACCTAGTATTCATTTTTCTGACAGCGGAAGCATTTCTGAACATCTGATGATTTGATAAATGCGTATTAGCGACGTTGGTATTTAAAAATAAGCTTTGCTACCCGTAGTTTATAAAAAGAGTCGGCTAATATGTTTTGCTAAATTTATCGATATAACTCAATATAGAATATTTATTTATCGTGTCTGAGCTACAATTATTTGTTAAAATAATAAGGATAAATTTATGTGTACGACGTTCGCAGGCGTCGCCAGTCAGGATTGGTTTGTTTGAGTGTCATATCTCTTTCCAGTGTCTGGCACACTGCACCGCCGTGTCATTCGCCTTCCACAGGTCTCGAATTGTGCGGGGGGTCTGTAGGGATGTACAGGTTAGGAGGTGTTCCATCGTTTGGATCTCTCCACAAGCGCATGAGTCATCCTCGGCGTATCCTCATTTAAACAAATTTTCCCCGGACCTGTTCATTTGACATCTGATCCTATTAAGGTTTTTCCAGGTTTTTCAGTCCAGTTGTGATCCTTCAGGGAAGCTTTTTGTCGGGTTCCAGGTTGGGGTATTGTTACCTGTTAGCCTCTGCTTCCACATTGTTTGTATAGAGGGTGTCTTTTATCCAGTGACTGCCTACTTCGTTCTACCATACATAAGACTTGCCGCCTGATTTGTGGGGGGGTTATTCCCGCTGACATGTACAGGAGATCCAAATTGGTTGGTTTTGGGCAGCCCATGATCAGCCTACAAAAGTTGTTTATGGGGGAGTCTAGTTTGTTGGCATGTGTTGATATGGCCCATCCAGGGCACGCGTATTCAGCCAGGGCATAACACATGGCAAGAGATGACCTTAGTACACCTGGGTAGGCTCCCCAATGGAAATTGACAAGCTTTTGGATGACACCATTCCTTGTATTAACTTTTGCTTTAGTCTTCTCCACATGTTTCTTGTGGGATAGAGTTCTATCCAAAGTGACCCCTAGGTAGACTGGTTTTGGACATTACTGTAACCTGGTAGAGTTCCATTTCAGTTGTAATTCAGTGTTCGCTTGCCGGTTGTCAAGGTGGAATAAGCATGTCTGAGTTTTCCCTGGGTTTGGGAAAAGTTGGTTTGCCTTATAGTACTTAGACAGTCTGGATAAGGACTTTGTGAGCTTTTTTTTAATCTCCTCGATGTGTTGAGATTGGCACGTAATGGCTACGTCATCGGCGTAGATAAAACTATTTGTAGAGGGGCCGAAAGGTTGATCGCTCGAATACAAAATAAAAAGAAGTGGCGCTAGCACGCAGCCCTGGGGTAGCCCGTTATTTTGGGTTCTTCATCGGTTTTTCTGTCCCTGAAATTCCACGTAGAACCTCCTGTTGCTCAGCATTGATCTAAGCACTTCTGTCAGATGGTAGTTTCCTGTCATACTGAAGACTTTTTCGAGGAGTAGTTTGTGATTTATGGTGTCGTATGCCGCCGACAGGTCCACGAACACCACCCCCGTTTTTTCTCTCCTTTTAAACCCATCCTCTATATGTTGGATGAGGTTTAAAATCTGGCCTGTGCAGTATTTTCCGGGTCTAAACCAAGCTTGCTGTAGTATTAGTTGGTTTTTCATATGTGGGCCTATCTTATTCAGGATAAGTCGTTCATAGAGCTTGAAGGGGGAGCAGAGGCGGGATATTGGTCGATAGCTCTTGGCCTCGTCACTTGGTTTTCCTGGTTTGGGGACTGCGACTACCCTGGCTTTTAGCCATAATTTCGGGATTACCTTTTCTGCCCAGCAAAGGTTAAATAGTTGGAGGATCCAGGATTTCGCTGGTATGGGCACAATATTACTATGTGACACTGTGCAGTTTAGTGTGTGGAGAGATTTGCCAGAACTGGGTTAGTTACCGTTGCCCAGGCTCTTTCCGTGTCCCCCAGTATAAAATAAAGCGCCTATTTACTGGAATATCGCAGTGCCCTGGTAAAATAATATTTTTTAAAATGAGATTGGAAGTACTATATATTTTAATTTAGTTGACAGTTAAATGTAAACATTTATTATTTATTTATTGCAAATTTTTAATTTTTATAGGATTTTTTATTAACGAATAATAAATAATAAATGGGTTAATAACTAAATTAAATAAGGCGAAGTTAAGTTTTTAAATTTTAAATTAAAATATAATTGCAACAGCTTTATAAAGCAACCTTTCATGTTTATTATTTTTAAAATAAAATGTTAAACTTTAGTGGAGACTAATTTTGTATGCAAATCGTAATAAAGTTAATGCGAAATTACTTTTCTCTTATCTTTACAAATAGATTGTATTACACAATTAAATTGTTAGTATCACATTTATTAACAATTCTTTTGTTTGTGTATTGTTCTAGTTTAATGACTCACCTAGGTAGACCGGTATCAAAGACTGAAAGTCATTACTCCATGTCACCTATTCGGAGGGGTCCTCCTTCTGTACTGCGAACAGATTATTTAAACCAAGATGATGAATCAGAAACAGTATTTATGTATCCACATTTACAAGTGAGTATAAGTTATCATAAAAAAATCTTAACAATTAAAGTCGTCAAAAAATTGTTCGTGAAAAACAAAAAAATGTTAAATTTGTATATATATATATATATATATATATATATATATATATATATATATATATATATATATATATATATATATATATTTATAAACTATCTACTCTGCTTATTTTAGAGACAAATGCATAATCTTATTAATAAAATCATCATGATGGCTATGATAACTATCGATCTGTTCTTACGTCTTTTTCTATCGTCTGCTTTTCAGTCGGTAATAACCTTTTTAAAATCTAGTTATTATAATTTAGTGCAGGCGCTGAGAAATATTCCGTTTCCAAAAACCGATAACCTTATTCTGATTGATGATTTGAGTTAAGAAAACTTAATAAATGATATTGCGGAGTTTGCCAGACGAAATTATGGTCAAGTTTTTTTTTCGGTCCTATAATGGGAGTTTTTGATTCCATCGCTGTAGCTGTATAAAAAAACGTTGTTCTTGACCATAGACCTATTATCCAAAGGAGAAAACATTCCATTCATAAAACTTTGTTTGTTTTGTCGCAATGATTACACGAGAGTGGCCATAAGTATGACAAAGAATACCAATCCAATTTCGCTCAAGGCTCCATACCCCCTTGTTAGAAATTAATATCTCTCACTCTTATTTTAAAAAAAGGTTATAAACTCGATTCAAATAATTATCGTCCAATCAGCCTGCTTCCAGTAGTCAGTAAAGTCACGAAATCTATCATTTCAGAAGAAATAACCAAATTTATTCTTTAGGAAAAGATTATTCCACCACAACAACATGGATTCGTCCAAATCCGTTCAACCTTAATTAATCTGTTATATTGTGTCAATGACTGGACATCATCGCTTAATAATCAACAGCCCGTCGATGTTGTATACTTAGATTTCTCCAAACCTTTTGATCGGGTTCCTAAACGAAGACTTCTGCATAAGCTTGATCACTTTGGGATACGAGGGCACTTGCATCTGTGGATCAATAACTTCTTATCGGGTAGGCGTTTTAAAGTTAGACTAGAGGAAGCATTCTCAAAAGAAAAATTAGTGGAAAGTGGGGTGCCTCAGGGATCTGTTCTGGGAACTTTGCCATTCATAGCATATACCAGCGATCTCCCCTTTTACGTTTCAAGCAAAATATCTTTCTACGCAGATGACATAAAAATTTATTCAAATCCAATAACGAACCAGCTATCTCTACAGGATGATTTAAACTCTATATCGTTATGGTGTTTCCAATGGTTGCTTCCTCCCAATGCTGCTAAGTGAGTAGTGCTTCGAATCGGTAAAAACAACACACTTTTGTCGTACGTCATAAACGGTCAAAATTTAAACTCCGTATTTTCTCAAAATGACTTGGGAATTATTATTAACAGTAGTCTTACTTGGTCCGACCATATATTGTCAATAACCATACGGGCTAACAACAGGCTGTATCTTATACGGGAGTGTTTTTCAAGAGTTACGTTTCAATCGTTTTGTAAACTTTACACCATTTATGTAAGACCCATTCCTGAATATGCGGGGCTCGCCTGGTATCCTGACTTGATTCTTAATAGAAGTTTATTAGAAAATGTTTAAAGAAAAGCCACTCGACTTCCCCTGAAAACGAGAAGACCTTTCTATAAAGAGAGACTTGCTATGGCCAACTTAACTTCTTTTGAAGTTCGACGTCACCGTGGAGATCTTATTACAACATTTAAAATATTAAAATTCAACTTTGGAAACCTTTCCGTGATATTTCCATTAAACCATGACAACCGGCTCAGAGGATATGAATTAAAACTTAAAAAAGAAAACTTTGTGACCAGATCAAGACAGATCTGAGTAATAGAGTTTTTGACGCCTGGAATAATCTTGATGTTGACATTATTTCTGCTTCTTCTACTAACATATTTAAAAATAGACTGGACCGCCTTATACATTAATAACAATAATAATAATAATAATAATAATTCTCTTTGTCCCGTCCTCGTGATGGCAACGCTGTAACATTATTATCGACTTACGGCTACGCTTGTAATCAGTGGCGTGCTATTTGTTCAAAATAAGAATATATCCATCGGGTAATATTTAGTTTTTTATCATAATATATTTATGAATAGGTGATACTTAGTTTTTTATCCAATTAAAGTGTAGCCTACTAAAAATATCTTTCTAAACCCCAAAAATTGGGCGCCAAATTGTGTTACCTTAACTTAAATGTTTTTCTAAAGTTACAAAAGTGGGGTGCCAATTTTGTGGTGTTACGTTAAATTTTCTTACTAAAGCTAATTGTGTGTAATGTTCTAAGTTACTTTTATAAAACTAAATTATTCCAACTCAAGGGCTGCTAATCGTGTAGCGAAAAGATTTACTAATACCCGTTAAACTAAATTATTTTATTAAATTAAAGAACTGAAAAAGAATTTTAAATAATTTTTCCTGTCTTAAAAAAAAAATAAAAAATTTTCATTAATATTAATTGTACAAATAAAATGTAATGTATTTTAAATTTTAATTTTAATGTTCAAACTATTTATTAACAGCTAAGTTACCTAAAGAAATAGATTAAAATATTATACTCGGGGTTCCGTGACTCCCTGATTTCTCGATTGGATTAAATTTGGTGATATATAGATTTTTTATGAAATACTACTATAAAATAGATAAGGAGAGTATATAGTTCCTCAAATAACGAAAGAAGGATGATACCACTGAATAAGTGTTGCTGATTAACAGGAAAATAATGATCTTGTTTGAGATTATCTTAAAAAGTATTGATTTCCGCATCGTTTGGTTTTTAGATACGTGTTTTACGCCTCAAAATAATACTTGTTTATTCTGATATTGAAATTTTTATCGCTACACCACTGAATAAAAATATAGTAAACAATGAGATGTTCCCACTTACTTGTAAAAATAAATACTGTGGCTTAAATAGTCCGGTTTTTTACACACTTGGCAATGACGAATCATTTTTTCCACTAAATTTCATTAAATTTTACCAATATATATATATATATATATATATATATATATATATATATATATATATATATATATATATATATATATATATATATATATATATATATATATATATCGCGTTAAAACATGCGTCGGCGTCTTGCGATTCCTAATCTCCATTCCTCTCTATTCGTCCACATGTCCTCTCTCAGATCTCTCTCTTCCATCTCTTTTTGTATGCCTTCTCTCCAGCTCTTTCGTGGTCTTCCTCTTCTTCTTCTTCCTCTGGGGTTCCACTGTAATATTTTCTTTGGGATTCTGTCTGGTGGCATTCTTTGAACATGCCCGTACCATATCAACTGTTTAGTTCTTATTTCGTCTGTGATGTCGTGCTGTACTCCCATTATTTGTTTTATCCTCTCATTTGTAACTCTTTCTAGTCTTGATTTCCACGCTGCTCGTCTCCAGTAATCCATTTCTGTGGCTCTAATTTTTCTTTCGATCTTTTCTTTCAAAGGCCATACTTCGCAACCGTACATTATTATGCTCTTCACTATCGTGTCGTAAATTCTTTTTTTGTTGTTGTTGCTTATTGTTCTATCCCACGGTACTCCGTTTAACATTGATATTGCTCTTCTTCCTTTCATATTTCTGTCCAATATTGCTTCTTCGAGTGTCCCATCCTTTGATATTCTCATTCCTAAGTAATTGTAAGCTGACGTGTGTTTGATTTTTTGTCCATTTGATAATTGTAAGTCCTGTTGCACTCCCCCAATTCATATATATTCCGTTTTTTCTACATTAACCTCTAGTCCCCAAATTTTATATTCTTCTATAAGTTTTCGTGTCATATACTCTGTGTCGTCTATGTCTTGGCCGACTATAATTTGATCGTCTGCGAATGAGAGTGTGTATAATGTTGTGTCCTCATCTAAAGGTATGCCCATGTTTTGGCATTTCCGTTTCCAATTCGCTAGTGCCCGTTCCAAATATATTTTAAATAATGTTGGTGACAAGCAACACCCTTGTTTCAGCCCTTTTGTGATATTAAACCCTGTTGTTAGGTTTTGTCCAACTTTAATTCTTGATTTGGTTTTATTGTATAATGACTTTACTCCTTTTATCAGTTCAATATTAATGTTGGAAGTTTCCAGAGTTTCCCAAAGTTTAATTAAGGGTACGCTGTCGTATGCTTTCTTTAGGTCAACGTACAGTATATGGATCTCTTGATTGAATGCTAGTTTTTTTTCTATAATTTGTGTTAGTGAGAACAGATGGTCAATCGTTGATCTTCCCGTTCTAAATCCGGCTTGCTCTTCTGCTTCCATTTCCGTGTATTCCCTTTCGATTCTGTTTTTTAAGATCTTGCCATATATTCTACTGATTGTGTTTGTTACGGCAATTCCTCGATAATTGTCGCATTTGCTTTTGTCCCCCTTTTTGTGTATTGTTGACATATGTGATATTTTCCATTCTTCTGGGACTTCGGACTGATTAATACACCTTTGAAATAGATCTTGCAGCATTTTATATAATTTATCTGTTCCGTATTTAAATAATTCTCCTACAATATTTCCTGGACCCGGGGCTTTGTTATTTTTTAAGGATTTACATACTTCCTTCACTTCTTTTGTATTAATTCTAATAGGGGATCCTTGCGTATTAATTCTATCATTCATATATTCTGTGTTCTTAAATTCTTCTCTGTCTTCAGTTAACATTTTTTCGAAGTATTGTTGCCAATTTTGTGCTGTTATTGGTGAGATTATATCCTTGGTATTATCTTTCCTCATGTTTTTTAGTATTCTCCAGCTTTCTGTACTTCTTCTACCTCCCAGATACGTATTTATTCTAGAACATGTTCTTTCCCATTTCTCATTCTTTTTTCTGCAAACTAATTTTCTAACTCTCGCTTGTGCTTCTTTTACCAATAATATGCTAAAAATGACCGATAATACACCAAAATCTCGTTGCAACACCTTCGGCAACAGCGCTACTAATAATAGCCAATTCCGTAGTTGTTGGAAATCAGTACTTCCAACTGTACAATTCCTCTTTAAGAAATTTCCTGATTTTTAAAACTACTTAGTACGGCTCTGATGCCGACAAATAAATCATTCAAAAAACACGTGCAGTTATTATTCCAGAAGTTAATTACAAAAGAAAAGGTGGTGTACCTTTAAAAAAACACCTGGTCCTTCGTTTTTCTTACATTACTCTCATTTTTTAGTTTATTTCCTTTTTCTTCTTTGTGTTTTGCTGGTCGCTGGCCAGTATGTTGGAAATCAGTACTTTCAACTGTACAATTCCTCTTCGAGAAATTCCTTGATTTTTAAGACTACTTAGTACGGCCCTGACGCCGACAAAAAAAAACATCTAAAAAACACGTGCAGTTATTATGCCAGAATATTCCGAAATCGTTGCGCACAATTTTAGCAACTAGTTATACGGTCACGTGACCATACAGTGACCAATCAAAAACGCTGAATTTAACGCGAGAAGAAGCCACGTTCGTGACGGTTTCCGGCTTCTCGTCTCTTTCGCATATCATCAGCCAAGGCGTGAACACCTCTAGCGTTGAGAGCACTGCTTTTAATCACCACGTGGTAAAATGTACATAAATATAATCAAATAAAATACATCAAATTCAAAGCTAACAACCAGTGAAATTATTTTGAAGAAACAGAAGGCTTTAAACTGTAAGCTCCATGTATTAAAGTTATACAATATATTCTCGATGACAAGTGTGTTGTTTCATTTACTGTGATAACAAAATTCACGGTGATAAAAGGCAGTAAACCCTTAAGCCTATAGTAGTAAAAAACAGATCCAGCCAGCTTTACTGAGTTTTCGAAGGATCCAACATCTACGCAGCTAAAGGCGTCGTCGAAGAGCAAGAGTGAGTTGAGGCAACAGAGGTTCTAGTGATGAAGCTTCCCACACCTTAAAGCATTTCTACAGCTTACCACGCCCCGTCGCAGTAGTAAACATACATTTTTGCGCGTGGAACGATTTAGACAAGCCGTGTGGCGTTGTCGCTTACAGGGAAACACATTTCTATGATCTAACGGAATGAAATAGTTTAATGGTTCAACATTCCATAAAAGGGTTGTTTTATTCAGGTTGTTATAATTCATAAAATATAGCATTTTGGTCACAATATTAATGCATATATAATCAACAAATACTATGGACGATTCATTAACAATCAAAAATTTCTTGTCATAACTAGAGATCAGGCAACATTACAGCACAACACATTCCAGTCGGCTGCATAAAGACAATACAGTCGACCAGAAAGTGGGGATGTATAATGTATTTCTCAAATTTCTTTAATGAATCACCCTGTATTTTATAAAGTTGTTAGAACTTTTACTGCTCTTTAAGTTTTGTTAACAACTTCCTATACCTAAAATAAACCGTTATTGAGATATTCAACTTTTAACCTATGGAAAATGGGTTTGTATTATGTTATTGTAGAGTGCCATGAAAAACAAAAAATAATCCTATAATTTTAGTTAATAGCATCAACAGGAAGACGTTTTTAAATATTTACTTTAAATTTTAAATGAATAAATTTTAATTAAATATTTTTCATTGTTTTTTTTTAAATAACTGCAAATAAAATACTAACTCACAATTCATGACTTAAAAGCTAAATATCTCGATAACGGTTTGATTAAGGTTTGGAAAGTTGTTAACAAAACTTAAAGAGCAGTAAAAGTTCTGTCTATCAACTTTATAAAATACAGGGTGATCCGTTCAAGAAAGTTGAGAAATCTTTAAATATGCGTTTTGAATCACTCTGTACAATAATAATCATTTTAATAACAAAATGGCCTAGTTTAGTAAAAATACCCAATACTAGAAAAAAATAATGCAAAAAAAATGTTTTAATTTATATTAATTATAATGAAATGGGGTGTCAAATCGGACAATTTTTCGTGGTAAAAATTGTCACATCTCGTAAAACACTCAGTGTAAGTTAGCAAAACTCTTTATTGGGAGAATCCTCAAGAGTAGCTTTATCGAAATACGTAATAATATACAGGGTATTTGGAGGCTTTAAATATTTTAGATCAATTCTGCATATCCGAGAATCTTTTACCTGAAAATTTCAGATTTTAATTATGTCATGTTTCTCTAGAACGTCTAATTGGAACTCTCAAAGAATCACCCTGTATAAACTAAAAATAAACGATTTTAGTAGTACTACAGTAATAGATGGACACTAATACGACTAATCTTTTTATATGGCTTTCTAATGAATTTGATGTTTGAAAAGACCAAGGTACTCACTAAATTAATTGTAGTTTGTTTTGTGATATTCCGATCCCTTCATAATTTATTTAACTGTGTCATTGCTGACCTAGCAAGCTGAATACGCCGTCTTATTTTGCCATCACATCCCCTGGTATTTTCTATTACGGCTCCAAGATAAACGAAACTGTTGACAAATTCACAATGTCCAATAGTCCGAGTTTCAGGGTAGTTGTTATGTTTTCTATCCATGATCATAATTTTGGTTTTATTATAATTTATGTTTAGGCCGTAAAGAGCACTGACATCTTCAAGTCTCATCAGGGGTTCCATAATTTCTCTCTGGAAGGCAGCAATCAAGGTTGTATCATCGGCAAACCTTAAGTTAGACAATTTTGTGCTGCCAATATTTACTCCTCCCTGCCAGTCCTCTAGAACCTGTCTCATAATAAATTCGCTATAGATATTAGAAGGAAGCGGCGAGAGAACACAACACTGTCTCACACCCTTGCATGTGGCACCTTCATCAGACAAGCATTTATCAACCCTAACCCGTGCAGAATTGTTATCAAATATACTAGATGGTCTGGGATACCCATTGACAATATAATAGACCAGAGCTTTTACCGTTTTACGTTATCAAAAGCTTTGCTCTAATCGACAAAACATAAATACGTAGGAGTATAAAACTCTCTTGACTTCTCAATAATTTGTCTAATATTCAGAATTTGCTCCCTAGTGCCTCTTCCCCTTGTAAATCCAGCTTGTTCAAGGGATATCTGCCATAAAAGATGATATTTCAAACGGGATCGAAGAATATACAGGAAAACCTTGCTGGTATGACATATCAAGGCAAGTAATCTGTAGTTATCACAGTGTCACCTTTTTTATGAAGTGAAACAAAGACTGATATTCTCCAGTCATCTGGCCATAAACCAGTTTTCCATATTCCCTGACATAACTGATGTATTATTCTCAAGCCTTCCTGTCCCATGGATCATAGTGCCCCGGCTGTTTTAGCATTAATTCCAGGAGACTTATTAGATTTTAATTTGTTTATGACAGCTTGAACCTCCGACATCAGAATATCCGGTTCAAATTGGGTGATGTTGTTTTCACGATTTTTAAGATAGTCATTGTCAGCATAAAGATCCATACAATACTGATGCCAGACCACAATCACCTGATCCAGATCAGCACTTAAGTTTCCCTCACTATCTCTAACTGTACAATTCTTTGGTTTAAATTTACGGGTAAGAAGTTTGATTTTCTGAAACAAGTCTCTAGAAGTATTACAGTTAAAATGAGATTGTATTTCTCTACATATTTCTTGGATGTAATTTTTTTTTGTCCCTTCGGCACAGCCTATGAATTTGCCTTGTATACTCATTATATTTAGTTACTTTGTCTTTTGCATGTTAATTCGAAGCTTTCAATGATCTTCGTTGTTCTATCACATAAAGGAGTTGTGGGTCCATCCCCCTACGCACGGTCTTTAATTTCACACTGTTTTCCCCGGACGAAGAACAGCGCCGGCTGCCAACCGAAGAGTGAAGCTTTTCCGAGGCCTCACTATTGTCACTCATCATAGGGTCCTCATGGGAAAATAATCAGGTGGTTTCCCGTTGCCTGCCTGATTCTATGCCGTTGACCATATTAGTTGGTTCATCCGCCTTCGGGGGCGGTTTCTCACCCACAGGACAAGAGAGTGCCCTTCTTACTCCGAAAAGATAAGTTTGTTGCTTATCCCGGCAACGGCTCGGTCCCCCTCTGCGTTAGCCACCTTTCTGGTGTTTTCATACTTTACCACACGGAGGTGCAGATTAGGGATTTTCTCTTCATCAGATTGAAGACCTTAGGGCGTTACTTCAATCCTCCAGTACTTTAGAGTCAACTAGTGGTAAAGACGGCGGCAATGGCAATGGGCCACAAAAAGACTGATGAGAAATGGTATGTGGAAGGGACGTGAAGACACACGTACCGGGCACACGACAATCGTTAAAGAGCTGGAGGCATAGAAGCCGGTAGCGAAAGCGGAGCAGGATTTATTGTTAAAAAAGTACTGTTTCGGACATAGGTACGAGGTTAGTTTTCCGGATTAAGAGGAGTGGTTGACTGAACCGGGACCTACCCGCGGGCAAGATTCCGTCTGGTATACGGATGGATCTAAGACTGCGGAGAGGACTGAGTCAGGGATATGGCTACAAGACTCGAAAAGGGTTATAAGCGTGGCCCCGGGGAAGAAATATACGGTTTTTAGGCAGAAATTATAGCCATTTTGGTCTGTGCACAGGAAAACCTGAACAGAGGCCACGTGAGCAAAAAGATTAGTTTTTGTTTGGATAGTCAGGCAGCGTTACTGGCACTCGATGCGCCAGTGGACAAATCCGCTCTAGTTAGCGAATGTAGGGAGAAGCTTGAGTTTCTGGCCAGACCCAACAGGATGACATTACTTTGGATACCTGGTTATGCATGTTTTAAAGGGGAATAAAAAGTCAGATAAACTGGCACGAGAGGGGTCATCACAGACACTTTATGGGCCAGGACCCGTAGTTGGAGTAGCAGAATGCTACCTTAAAGCGGAAATCCGCTCATATTAGGACAGGGAGTACAGGGAGCTGTGAAAATACGAACCCAAGGCACGTCGGGCCCACAGCTTTTCGGGAAGACCTGACAAGAAAATAGCCCAACAACTGATGGTACTAATTAGGGAACAACTAGGGATCCTAGTGGGTCTGATTACAGGGCACTTCCGGCTTAGGAGTCATCTAAAAATATTGGGCCTCGTAGAGGACGACAGCTACCGCAGGTGTGATGAGGGGGCCACAGAAACTTCAGAACAAGTACTGTGCTATTGCACGAAACAAGGTTGGCTGAAATATAAATTCTTCGAAGTGCACTTTTGTGAACCGGAGAAGGCTTTGAAGATCCCCGTAAGCGAATTAGCTCTCTACATAGAGAGCACGAAGCTTATAAAGAGAGAATAAACGGAAGGACGGCAAAATGGACTCAAAATCTAATTGCCTATGCGGGGAAATTTTCCACGACCGTACCATCAACCATATAAAATATATAAAACGGTGTGCGGCAGCTGTCACACTGTATATTATTATCATTATTCTGTAAAGAGATTGAACAATTGGAGCACTTTATTAGATTGGGAAATGTTTACCAAAGTTCCCGTACTAATGCAACTATTTGCGAAAATATAGTAAGGCCGGTCCTGTCCACTTAGTTTATCAAAGCCATTTACGTTATCTTTCGCACCAGACTTAAAAAGTTATAGAAATTTTTACACTAATAATTTAGATTTTTATTCCACAGTAACTATATAATCCAGATTGTTGGATAAGATATTATTTTAATTTTAAAAAAATATCGTGGGGCTAAAAATTTTGCATTAAATACTATAAAACGCGATTAATAATAAATACTTTAGAACACTAAAAATAACACTTTGGTTAGGAATAAATAGTCAGGTGCTGACCCACTAGCGATACTATTGATATTATAGACATTTTATGTTTAATGACGCTGTGGTGTAAAAGAAGATGTGGTTACAAAGATAGATAAAGGAACGCTAAGATGGTTTGGACACGTAGAGGTCGACCTCGGCGAACATATCTCGATCAGATCAACATTGTTTTAAAAAAAGGCCAGGTCAAGAGTACCCACAACCGACGAGCATGCATAAGAGCAATGATAAAAGTAAAGAAGGCAAAAAATGTGTGTAAGAACCGTAGCAAGTGGAAGGAAGTAGTCTCTGTCTACCCCTATTATATGTATGTATGTATGTAAATTATATATAGGAAAAGTTTTAGCTTTGTAAAAGTACCTTGGTCGAAGTGGCGACCAGCTCTTCGACTAATAGAGCATGTTGGACAAAATCATCATATTTTGAGATCTAGAAGCTACAATTCATATATTGGACATTCTTAATGAATCACCCTGTATACATACGATTACATTGTCTTTTTGTAAGTTTAATAATATTGAAAAAACATTTAAAAACATTTTTAATACAAATATTTTTTGACGTTTCTCGAAAGCAAAAGAAATTTTTAATTCCAGTAATTCATATACGTTTTAGCCAATCAAACATTATTATAGTGATTATAAATAATCTACTAAAATTATTGTAGCAAGAATTATTCATGTACATTGTTTTTATTAAATGACAACTATATGATAATGTATTTTTTTAAACTAATGCATCTGTTATAAATTTTCAAGAAATTTGTAAAATGAATCCCAAACCTTTTAGTGAATCATCAGTCGATGAAATAACTAATATAATCATTAAAAATACCATAATAATCAGCGCGTCGATTTGGAAACAATTTCAATGATTTTGCGACGAGAAACTAGCCGCTATTTTGAAGGACTATGGGTTTAATATAAAGAAACATAATGGAGAAGTATAAACTAAAAAATTAATGCAAGATATGTACTACTACAAATTTAATAGAAGATTCGACCCATTCAATAATATAGAATTTAAATCCGCTAGAGATGCTAAAAAACCAAGCAAAAATTTTTACAAAAAGAGCCCGAAAAAAGGAAACGAAGTTCTGCAAGTTTAAGCTAAAAAGAAATTTTGAACATGATAAAACTGTACGACGAAAACACACCATCTGGCTTGCAGAAGAAATTGTATCGTATTACTTTATATAGACTGGCATGGCGTGATGGAGAAAGTTCTAAATGTTTAGTGCATTATTTTAAAGACGAAACGAACAATGCGGGTTTGACTACTACAAAAATAAAGTATAACCCTACATTTTCGAAAACGGCGCAAGGGGGCACAAAGATGGGCGGACAGTAAATGGTTAATACTAAATACCAAAGACCCAGATATTTGTCCTGTTCGATTGCTCAGCAAGCAAGCGAAGGCAATCAAAACTGACAGGTTATTTTTAACATTTAATATTGCATGGGATAAACCATATTCTTCAGTATGGTACAAAAATATGCCGATTGGGGTGAACATGATGTCTAATTGGATAAAAGAATCTGTAGAGATAATTGGACTCAAGTTTAAAAAAATTAAAATCACCAACCATTACGCACGATCGATTACTATGTCTCACCTTGCCAAAACAGGTTTCAATAAGCAGGAAATTATAAAAATCATAGGACAACCTTACCTGCAATTTAATAATAAACATCATTCAAATTTAATTAATTACCCGAACGAAAGTGGGGAAGTATCATTAACTTTCAACACATCAACACAAAACAATGTTGAAAAATTCTTCACCCAAGGGACAACATTTATAATAATAGTATTTTTCATGTTTAAAACTTCAATGCATCCTAATTTAAATAACTCATTCAGTTTATATAAGGTCGAATGATAAAAATTTGTTAAAATAAAAATATAAAATCTTAAAATTGATTTTTATTGTAACGACAAAAAATAAAATATCGAATACCACACGAGTGTTCGATACATTAGTCCAGGCCTTTTCTTAAACTTGTTGTCATTTGGCAATAGCCACTGAAGCCCTTTGGGATCTCGTGTCTATCGCCTGGCAACAAGTTTTTTAAAATCTATCAAATTATTTTCAATTTATTTTCACTCTCTTGTGATATTACATACCACAGAAAACATTTTTTAAAAATGCTTTTTCAAAAATCATTATGACAATGAAAACGAAATTTATTATTTGTTACAGTATTAAATAGAATGTGTTTAAAATTCCGTTATTTTCAACTGTAGAATATTTCTTTAATCCATTTCTTGATTTAAAAAACGCGTGCTATGGGCAACCAATTATACACTTGGTTTCCCAGATATGCGCGTGCTATAGGCAACCAATTATACATAAAAGGTCACAATCCAACCAATTGAAAAGCTGATATCAGCGTGGCTATTACTAAAATTAACTATTGACCGCTTTCGTTTGGTGACTTCCTTCTTCGTCACTGTAGAGAGTTAAAGCAAGCTTCGCTTAGAAAACCCAAGTGGTATCATGTATCATAAATTTTTGAGTTTTAACAAAAATGTTCATTTTTACTGCAGTAATAGAATAAAATGTGAATCCTACTAAGAAAAAAAATACAGTTTAGATCGACAGACAGTGAAAAAACTTTACAGGATAAAAGAGACCTGAATTTGTAAGTTAATCATGTTTTAGATAGACGACAAAATGGCGTCTCTATGTATAGCATCGTTATATATTAAACAATGTAAAAAAAAAAAAAAACTGAATATTACTATGAAAAAATAGGCAGGTATAAGAATAATGCTACACAAATGTGGAAAACACTCAAAAAACTGGTTGATACAAATGTACGGGAGTTTCCCAACTGTATCCAATTTCAAAATGAGGGTGAAATGATGATTATCCGCGATGATTCAGAAATAGCTAATAATTTTAATGAATATTTTGTTGACAGTATTGTCAAAATCATAGAAGGACTTAATGGTGAGCAATTATGGTGTAATCTCAATCATAATATGTATCTCGAATTTTCAGAGTTCAAACCTATAACACTCAGAGAAATGAACAATGTAGTCTCTTCTCTAGATAATAAATGCAGCTTGAATGAGATCCTCAATGCTAAAATTTTGAAAAAAATTTTTGAATCTATTGGACATGTTATCTTAAATCTCATTAATACGTCACTTGAAAAATCAAAAATTCCAGAATTATTAAAAGTTAGCACTATTATTCCAATTGCCAAGATTTCTAACACAACCCTTGCAAGTGAATTTAGACCCGTAAACACATTACCACCTATAGAAAAATTTTTGGAAACTGTAGTGTATACTCAATTACTGGATCACATTGAGCAAAATGATATTTTGATTAATAATCAATCCGGTTTTCGTAAACAGCATTCTTGTGAGACAGCATTGCAGCTCTCTATAACTAAGTTTAAAAGGGACATAGATAATGGTAAATATGTTGTAGCAGTTTTCTTGGATCTTAAAAGAGCTTTTGAGACCATTGACCGAAATATACTGTTGAACAAATTGTTTCAATACGGAATTAGGGGTAAAGTACTAAAATGGTTTGAAAGTTACTTACATGGTAGAAAGTAGAAAGTTAGAGTTAGGGATGCAACTTCAAGAGAAATTGGCAACAACCTTGGGGTACCGCAGGGAAGTGTTCTAGGACCACTCCTCTTCATACTATATCTGAATGATATTGACCTTTTTGTGAATTGTGAGTTCATAAATTTATTTGCTGATGACACACTATTAGCTTGTAGTGATTCATGTCTTAACACTGCTTTACAAAAGATGAATAATGTTCTAATAAGTTTAAGTGAATATTTGATGAATAATAAGCTAAAACTCAATGTCGCAAAAACCAAGGCGATGATCGTGACAACTAAATACAAATATAAGCAGATAAATGTTAATGACATTGATATAAGGATTGATATTGAGCAAATTAAAATCGTAACAACTGTCAAGTATTTGGGCTTCCAACTGGATAATTTACTTACTTTTTATGCACACTTTATATATATTACTAAAAAAAATTCGAAAAAACTATACTTTTTTTCAAGAATTGCGAAGCATTTATCTATGGGTACAAGAATCAATGTGTACCGGTCAATTTTGCTACCTCATTTTGACTACTGTGCAACTTTACTATATCAATTCAATTTAAATAAAATGACACAGCTTCAACAACTACAGAATAGAAGCATGAGGATTATTTTGAGCTGCAATCGCTATACCCCCATTTCAATAATGTTGAATACATTACATTGGCTACCAGTCTCTAAACGACTTTACTTCCTAACAATGATATTTATTTATAAAATAATACATAATAAAGCACCTTCTTACTTTTGTGATTATGTTGATTTCAAATACGAGATTCACAATCATTTCACCCGTAATTTGAACAACATTAATGTGACTACAGTAAAATTATCAAATACGAGAAATTCATTGTTTTATAAAGGTATGGTAGAGTACAATAACTTACCACATAATGTTAAATCTAGTGGATCTTGTGAAAACTTCAGACACAAATTGTTGATACATATGAGGGAACTAAATTAGAACTATTTTTTTATCTGCAATGTTACTCTTATTATACAGTTTAATGTTAAATCTTATAGGATTAATAATTAAATTGTTATACTTTTTAATTTTATATTTTTAATTTTAATTTTATATTTCATTGTAATAATTTTTATATTTAATTGTAATAATGTTATTCTTATTACTACAGATTAATAACCTATTTAACAGATCATTCATATAGGATGATTATATTGTTATTTATGTATACATATATTAGAGTTTTTTAGATATTAGGGAAACCTACTTAATAAATATTTCTTCTTCTTCTCTTATATACTTTTAATTTCCTTGAAAAAAAAACAACGTGTAATGAACAGGATTACCATACTTTAACCCACAATTCCGCAACTTACAGTAAAACAGGACAACTAGAAGAGCGACCAACCCTAGCTATCGAAGAATCAACAACTCATCGAGGCACGGCGATATTTAGCAGAGGCAGGAAATTATCATTCATCCTACTACATACATCTCCTCATCTTCTCTTTATCTTCTTCTTAATCCTCCCTGTTGCTTGCCGTCGCGTCGACAGAAAAGAAATTTTTGTGTCCTCATAATTTATTTTTTAAAATGTACAATATTTTCATTATTAGATTAACTTTACAAATATTTTTAATATTAAAATATTTTCTCGTAGGTGCACGGACTGGGGATTTTTCCAGATTCGAAGAGTTGCTGTAAATCACGTCAGCATCTTCTCCTCAACGAAATATCGTTCGAGATACGAGGGGGAGAAATCATGGCGATTATGTCTACGTCCGAAGAAGAGGGCACTGCTCTCTTGGATGTAATAGCAGGTTTTAAAACTCCCGTGCTAGGAACTATCTTTTTAAATGGACAAAACGTTAAATCGCAAAGCTTAAAATCTAGAGTGGCGTATGTGCAAAGTGATCTAAATTTATGTAAAGACATGACAGCCGTGCAGACCTTAAGGTTTCACTACGATCTTAAAAAACCAACGGATAAATTAGGATATTTAAAAATTGAATCAATGGACAAGGTAAATATTTACATTTTTATAGATAAAATGTTATTTTCTCCCTACCGTTCAGAAAGCGTCACTTTTAGCCTTTCGGCCTGCTACGCAAAACGAAATTGCCTAAAAAAATCCTGGCCAGGCAAAAATTAATTAAAAATTTGAAAATATCTTCTTTTTTTTATTTCTACCGATAAGTTTAACAAAAAATTTTTACACCAACTGTAAGTACAAAGCCTATAGAATATGCAAACGTTGCCTATATTTTTCCCGGTCTAACTATTGGGTTGCCAGGTATAAACAGGTATTTTGGTCCTTGTTATTTTCACCTACTTGTTTAATCTATAAATTAAACATAAAAATAAGCGCTATTTTTTTACGAACAGAATGATATAGGGTTGCCCGCAAAAATTCTGTCCTAAATGATGGTTGTCGAATTTTAAAAAATAAGATTTTAATGCGACTGTGAACGTGTGACAAAACGGTCCAAGACAAATATCTCGTGCGATTGACAAAGACACAGAGTTGTATTTTGAAGCAACTGGTAGTATAGGTACGAAAGTAATATGAAATATATAATAATTTAAAAGTTGATATATGCTAGATTAATATAATAATTTAAAAATATAAATATATATTTAATTATAAATGCTGCATTACAGTGTACAAATGTCATAAATAAAAATTAGAAAGCGATGTATACTTGCTTGAAATTTTTTTTTTAAAATGTAACTAAAAATGAACAAAATGAACCGTCCAAAATGTCAAAAAAAATAAAAATAAAAAAACCAACACTAAGGATATTTTATTCAGTACAAAAATGTTATTATACATACATACATACATAAAGTCACGCCTTTTTCCCATAGGGGTAGGCAGAGACTACTTGCTATGGTTCTTACACACATCTTTTGCTTCCATTACTTTCATTAGTGCTCTCATACATGCTCGTCGGTTGTTGGTACTCTTGACCTGGCCTTTCTTTAAAAAAATGTTGATCTGATCGAGATATGTTCGCCGAGGTCGACCTCTACCGACTTATCCATTCACACTCGCCTTATAAATTTGTTTCGTAAATCATCCTTCATCCATTCTTTCTACGTGTCCAAACCATCTAAGCATTCCTTTATCTATCTTTGTAACCACGTCTTCTTTTACACCACAGCGTTTTCTTATCTCACTATGCTTTACTTTATCTAACCGAGTCACTCCGGCTATACTTCTCAGACTACTCATCTCCGCAGCATTCACTACCACACATAAGTGTAGGAACCAACACACTTCTATGCACCGCCAGACGTGCCTTTTTTGACACTTTCTGGCTATTTATAAAGCTATGCAGTTATTATGTTATTATGTTATTATGCTACACCATTAATATAAATATTACATTAATAAAAATTTAATAATTATTATTCTTTGTCAAATTTATCTGAAGTACAATTTTGATTATTTTCGGTAGATTGATTATCATCTTTCGTCATTTCGATTATATCTTGTACTGTCAAAGGTGTTTGATATCCAATAAATCCTGTTGGTTTTAAATAATCATCTAAATGCCAACCACAGTTTTTAGGCTGGAGTTTGTTACATGTAGACTTAGTTGCATTAAACCACATATAATTAACAAAAATTGTTCTCAAAATTTTTTGTTGTAGAGTCAAAACTATTTATTTTTTTTTAAAACTATTCGTAGTCTTCTTTCGCAGCATAATTTTTTATAAAAATTCGATTTCTTGCGTCATTTACTCTGTTGCAGTTATTCGCGCCATACATTTTCGCTGTAAACTCATTAAAATCAATTAAGAGATTATCTGAGTCACATAAGCAACACTTTTTAACCATATTTATTTACAAAAATAAGTACGATTACGTGTTGTCAATATTAATACAATATTTATTGTAAAGGATTCGAAGTAAAATCGACCTTCATCTATCTGTTTAAAGTATAAAATTATTTTATTAGTAATTTAGTATGTCGCATTAAAATTTTATTTTTAAATATTCGACAACTATCATTCAGAACAGACTTTTTGCGTGCAACTCATTGTGTTCGAAATAAAACAGCGCTCATTTTTATGTTTAATTTATATATTAATCAAGTAGGTGAAAATAACTAGGACCAAAATGCCTGTTTATACCTGGCAACCCAGTAGTTAAACCAGAAAAAAATTAGGCAATTTTACGTTTGCATATGCTATAGGCTTTGTACTTACGGTTGGTCTAAGAATATCTTACTGTACTGCCCTAGGTGTGTAATATACTATTATTATACAAGGAAAAAAGTATTAAATTTTAGTTTAGGATGTGTTACCTCCAGACGCGAAGAGGAGGGAGAACAAAAATGAGAGCTAAAATCTAATATTTTTTCCTTGGATAATACACTATTTTTTTCTGTGACAGAAAAAACGATTTAATATTGAAAAAATATTGCAATATATTAAAGTCAAAACATTATCGAAGTAAATAATTTAAAGTTTTAAACTGCTACGCTGCTGTACTTACAGGGTGTTTAAAAAAAGGTGACCCCGTCTCTAGAATAAGTAAAAAACTAAAAAATAATTGGGGTTTGCTTAGTAAAAAATTTTCGTGACGCACATCCGTTTTCAAGATAAAGGGCGTTAAAGAAAAAAAATGTTTACATTTACTACAATTTTGCCGAAACTATTAAAAACATTGTAATAAAATTTTATACGTATATGTTTTAGAAGCTGATACATCCCATGAATTTGTTTTTATATCTGACTCTCATAGAGGGCGCTACTTACACGGTTCTTAATAAGTAGTATTGAACATAACTTTTTTAAGTTAAGATTTATTTCTCAAAATTTAAAATAAACTTAAACATTATTTAATTCTACTCCAAATAGGTACTCTTGGTAAAACTCGATACTGTGTACCGTTTTCGGAATATTTTGAGTTATGAAATTATGAAGTAATAACTAAAATGTTTTTTTTAACGTTCTTGATCTTAAATAAGGATTGCGTAACGAAATTTTTTAGCTTAGCATATCATAATTCTTTTTCAGTTTTCTACCTATCCTAAAGACGAAGTCACCTTTTTTTAAAACACCCTCTATATCCGGAAAAATAGTATAAGGAATTTTATAAAAGGTAATATTTTGTTACCTGTCGACAGAGATAAAATGTCAAACATTTTTTTTTGATACAGAAAAAAAAATTTACGCAAAAAAATAATATTTATAAAATAGTTCACATTTTTTTTATGTTTATAGATAAACGTTCTTATTGAAGACCTTGGTTTGGATCAGGTTCGAAACACAAAAGTCTCCTCAATGACAATATCTGAGAGAAGAAGACTGAATGTAGCGTGTCACCTTATATTAGACACAGATATCGTAGTTTTAGATCAACCCACTAGAGGCATGGATATATTCGACACCTTTTTTCTAATAGAGTATTTAAAACAGTGGGCGAACGGTGGTGCTGGTAATACTCTGGGAAGAATTGTTATAGTAACTATTCATCCACCTACTTATGAAATTTTCACGATGTTTTCCAGGATTTTGCTAGTTTCAGCAGGCAGAACTATGTTTAGTGGAAAAAGAAGGGATATGTTGCCATATTTTGCTTTAGTTGAATATCCCTGTCCATCATTTAAAAATCCTTCGGATTATTACCGTAAGTTATAAAGGAATGTTCAAAGAAAGATTATTATGTTTGCTAAACTAACCTTCAAAAGATAACGTGCGGAATCATTGCATAAAAGATAACGTGCGTGGTAATACTCGTTTCTCTTGTATTTAAACAAAAATACTGGGTAAATTTAAATGTAAATCATACGATTTTTTGTATTTACCTATTTAATATTTCTTATTTTAAAAAACTAATTACTAAATTTTTATTTAACAAAATCCAATAAAAAATCAGTTGAGCAATAAAAACTATTCCTAGTAGTAACATTAGCTAGCATAAATAAAAGTACTTAAAAAAACCCGGTTTTTGAATTGTTCATTTTTACTTGCGGAGCCGTGGCAAATAAATCATGCTTTCATTTTAAAACCAGCCAGCCAAATAACATTTGATTTTGCATAAATGTAAGAAAAACAAAAAACACGTCCAAATTTAAATCAAGCAAAAGCTTTAAAATTACTATTCTGCTGTTTCCACGTGGCACCCCTTTAAAATCCCCCACGTCAAACAACCACTACTTTGTAAAACATTAAACAATTTATTTTACCGATTTGTTTTGCTAATAATAACAAATTTTGTGACATAACATGAAACCATAACAAAAACGACCTACGCCACTGTTAAATAGGTAGATGTCTAATAAGTAATCACTGAAGTTATGTTTGAATACATTACAGTTTTTTTAACAATTTTTGTCATTTTTCTTCATTGTTTTTAAAATATTAATAGTATATTTAGTTAGTTACTCTTGACGTTAAATTAACCATTATTTGTAGCTGTAGCTTTTTGAGTTATTTTAAAATGGTGTATTCATCGCAAAAACAAATAAAAATACTTTATATTTACGGTCATTAATACAAGTGCGTTTAAAAAACAGCTTGATCTTTAATGAGAAATATAAAAATATACGCCACCAAACCTTATAGAGTTAGTACGGAAATTTGGAGTAACTGGATCCGTTTTAAATAAAAAAATAATCCCAGGGTTCTTAAACAATCTGCACAAATTAAAGTACCAAGTCATTTTGATATATATCCCACCTATTTCATTTTAAAGGTAATAATACTTATATAATATTTCTGTTAGTTCCATATATAAATAGCTAAAATTGCATAGGTTTTTTCCTTATAAAATACAAATTCATCATCAGCATAGTAAAGACGACCATGACCGCAAAATTAAATTTTTTGAAACAATGTCCCAAAAAAAACAAGAAGACGCAAACTTGGTTTAAAATATTTGTTTAAGTAATAAAATGTTGATTTATTACTTAAACAAATATTTTAAACCAAATTTGCGTCTATTTGTATTTTTTGGGAACAACAGGGTGACCCTACTGTGAGTATCTTGGCACCAGGGGGTGGAGAAAAACGAAAAAGCCGACACCCTTGCAAAACAGAGTGCTTAATCTGCGTTCACTGGACCAGAACCCTCAAGAAACACAATTAAGCAGATCCTAGAATGGAGCATAAATGACTTGCGAATTCTAACGGAACTGCTTACAGGATACTGTCGTCTAAGATACCACCTCAGAAGGATAGGTCTGAACTAACATACGGACTGTCGGTTTTGCTGCATGGAAAACGAAACTACTGAACTATGTTTATGCCCCGGCCTAGGAAGAATAAGGTTCAGCATATTTGGTTACACCAACCTAGAACCTACCAATTTTAAAAAAATCTCACCCCATACAAACATAAAGTAGGGCTGAATTGTGCAGTGAACTGTAACCTCTAGGGGTGAGCCACAATAGACCTACTAAAGGTCGCGGTGGAGGGGCGACCACGCCCCACTCACATGATACCTAATTTGACTTTGCTGCAACCTGGCGGACACGCTTCTGGTCTGCTTTTAGCATTGGTGGAACCCAACGTGCAGAGAGTTTTTTGAGACCCAATTCCTGATGTAAAATTTTTCCAACGTTTCCAACAGAAAACCCTCTGCTATAGCCTTGAGTGTAATTTTCTGTCATTTAATACCATGTCAATATGTCATGGACTAAATTCACATTTTTTTTGTTCACCACCTGGTGCATTTTGACAAGACTCTCTACTTGGTTTGAAATCTCGAGACCGATTTTTAATTACCTTGTACAAAGGGGCAAAGTCACCTAATATTTCTACCATGTCCATATAAATTTCTTATGGTAATAACTTCGTTATGAAGAGGTACTTTATTGCACTTCTTATTTAAATCTTTTCCATTTTTATAAAATCACGCTTACCCTAATAAAAAAAATTAATATTAAACATACACGAATTAATTATTGGCACACACACTAATGTTATATAATAAGCTTTTGCCTGACACTTTATCTGAATTTGTCATTTAATGCCAATTATGTTAGGGACAACAATTCGCGAACTATCCTCGTACCTCAAAAGTTTCCCAATAAGGATAACGTGCAGAGTGTCACTCCGCAAGTGTCCAATATACCAGAACCAAACACCCTTCCGAACTCACTATTTAACAGTAAGTTCGTAATACCAGATGCAACAGGTACTCATGCACAAAACTTCAAAATCGGAAGAATTTGTTAAATATCGGGAAAATTTCGAACGCACACGAAGTCATGCTTTGCACGTCATCTCTCGAAAGTCAATAAGAGTTGGTATATTCGTAACACGACGGTGTAGCGTTAACCGTAAAAATAAGTACCTAATAATAGCTTAAATTTAACGATTTTATTTTGACAAAACTTCCGTATTTGCATATTAAAATTATGCCCCTAAAAATCATGCCACTATAGTATTAAAATGAAGACTGTAAAAGGAATTTATACATCTACATGGTTTACTCCGCAAATACCTTCTTTTAAAGTTATTGGAAATTTTATGAATTCCTTTTACCGTTCTTTGCTTGTGTCTAAGATAATTTACTGCGTAGTTTTTAATATCCATCTCTATGTGATACACATGTATCTATAACAGACTTATAAAAGATATGCACTTAAAGGACATGCGACAAGTTCCTAGAGGTGTTTCTCTTAGTAAATAAAAACTCCAATACAATCTTAATTTTATTTTTTAACAAAATGTTAAAAAAAAATTAATGAAAAATATTTTTTAAAGGAACAATGGCAATTGTTTAATAAAGTGAGCTAATAAAAATGTTTCTTCTTGATGTAAATTTTATAAATTTTATTTTGACCTTTAGTTGATCTCGTGACTCTGGACGATCTTTCGGCAGAGGCCATGTTGGAATCATCACAACGAATTGAGCAACTTGCAGAAATTTTTAGACAAAAACAGGAACCTTTGAGTGACCCAGGACCACCGTCATCACTTCCTATGACAGTACGAAATTCAAATTTTCTTGTCGCAGCATTTGTGTTATTCACGTAAGTGTTCTAGTTATAAATATTACAAAAAAAAATACATGAAAAGTGATGTATTATTGCTATTTACGTACATAGATTTATATATTGTAGGGGGGGCTGTAAAGGCTTTGCTTCCTTTCAAGCACTTCAACCTATTAGATCTTTAATGCATAACCCTTAATCTATTCGGGGCTTGGGATTCCAATACTTCGTTTAAGTTTATCAGTTTCCTGGGAGCTAAGTTCCTGACATCGAACGGCTTTAGGAAGGCCCCTTCCAGAAACTTAAGCCTCTTGCAGAAACGCGCTGGGCATTCGCAAACAAATGTTCTGCAGTTTCAGCGAAGTTCTCGCAGTAGCGGCAACTATCACTCTCTGTTTTTGCCCATATTTTAAAGGTGATACCTCAGAGGGCAGTGTCCAGTGAGGAGTCCCGTGACCAGTTTTAAGTTTTTCTTGTCCAACTCGAGAAGCGGTTTAGATTTCCTTGGCGAAAGGCTTACTAGCCTTTTCGCTTGTCTTTTTCATGGCTCTTTATGCCAGTGAGATTTTATTTCATTTGTTTCTCAGAGTCAAGCATTTTTTTATTTACGTACATATATAGTAACGCGTTTTTCTCGTAGTGGTAGGCAGAGTTCACTTCTTTCCACTTGCTATAGTTCTTACATGTGTCTTTCGCTTCTTCTACTTTTATTTGCTTTTTCAAACATGCTCTTCGGTCACTAGTACTATTGATTTGGCCTTTTTTCGAAACAATTTCGATCTGATCGAGGTTGCGGCATCGTGTGCAGATATCAATTAGTATACTACAGGTTAAAAGGTGTGACAGAAGAGGTTGTAGCAAGAAAGAAAAAAAATGATAAAGATGAATGTAAAAAAAGTTATCTGAAGCCTTTTGGAAAAAAATTGAATTCTTTTGGAAGTCCATTAGGACAGCCAGAAATAATAAAAAGTTTTGCGTCTGGGGAAGCCCGACAAAAGTAATAACTTCAAATGATTTGGGTAGAAACTATTAAATATTGAAAGTATTAAATTTTTTTAAATATTTATTTTCACGAATGAATGAATGAATGAATGAATGAATGAATGAATAAATGAATAAAAGAATATATAAATGAATAAATGAATAAATGAATAAATGAATAAATGAATAAATGAATAAATAAATAAATGAATAAATGAATAAATGAATAAATGAATAAATGAATAAATGAATAAATGAATAAATGAATAAATGAATAAATGAATAAATGAATAAATGAATAAATGAATAAATGAATAAATGAATAAATGAATAAATGAATAAATGAATAAATGAATAAATGAATAAATGAATAAATGAATAAATGAATAAATGAATAAATGAATAAATGAATAAATGAATAAATGAATAAATGAATAAATGAATAAATGAATAAATGAATAAATGAATAAATGAATAAATGAATAAATGAATAAATGAATAAATGAATAAATGAATAAATGAATAAATGAATAAATGAATAAATGAATAAATAAATAAATAAATGAATGAGTTGTGGAAAAGGTCTAATTTCTTTTTTCCTAGGCTCTGCAGCATTGTCTGCTTTTTGTACCTTTACAGCTCCTTACTTTAGTCCTATTATTTTATTTCTCCTGTTAAGGAGTAAAACCACATGTACTGCTATAGCCCCAGGTGGATCACTTCTTTGGTCTTGTATACACCCCAGGTAGTGCCTCCACGGGCGCTGGCTTCACATTCGAAGATAATATTAGTCCTTCTCCTCATTACATAATCTGCATATAGGTTCTGTGTCAGACACGCCTATATTGTGTACAAGTGTCTGGTACAAAGCCCTTCAACTGTTCTAAGTTTTTTCCCACTTGGCGGGAGCAGCTTTCCTGTCTGCTTAGGTGAGGGTTCTTTTAGCATTAACTTGCTGTGCCTAGCTCCCTCTATCTGTACCGAGAGTGGACCCAGCCATTGATCGTTGCTTAAACGCTGGCCTTGGGTATTCCTATTATTGGTTCTGGTCCAATAAATGGTGTTTCAGAGCCCCGATTAACTAGTTTGTCCGTATTTTCATACCTGTCTTTAGATTTTTGTGGTAGTAAATGTTAACGACGGTTTGTTGGCTTGTTCCTTAATATCAGGTGGCATATTAAAAATTCAAAATCACATGAATCACTCCCCATATTTTAAAAATTCAATTATGTTCAATAAACGTAACGCGATTTTGCACCCTAAAGTCAATCGCAGTGTTTACTGAGCCACAGCCTACTATGGTACGTTACGACGACGACGACCTCTCTTCCCAACTTTTAATATTACTTTTCTACATGTTAACTTTAGTTAAGTGGTGGCCGAATAAGACTACTGTCTATTTAGCATGGCAGTGTTTCAGGTTCAAATCCCCGAGCAACTTTTATTTTCAACAAACATAACGTCACAAATATAATTTGTATATCTGCGTGGTGCCTGAATGGTAGAGCTATTTGTTTAGCACGTCAGTGTATTTAGATTTAATTCCCCGATTATAAATTTAAAGATATTTTAATATGAGAGGGGATGACTGGCAATGGGCTAAGGTCGACCTATTTACGTAGATAACTATAATTACCAATAAAATTGGTCCCAAATGAATTATTTTTAATATTTTAAAATAAAATTTAACAAAGTAATAATGTTTTTATGAACATAAAATAAAAAAATAAATAGATAAATAAATGTACTTATTTTCTAACCATTTTTAAATAACAAAAAAATTCAATTTAGCGGATAAATATTAAATATTGCTGTGATTTTTCTTACATGATTTTAAATTTTAAATCTAACATTTTTTTCCCTTCACAATAGTTATAATTAATTTTTAATTTACGAAAAAATATACATAAATATTTGACATAAAAAGATGATAAATTGTTTGAAGTAATTAATTATCAATTTAAAGTAATTACTTTATTTACCTAAAAAAAAAGGTTTTTGGAGTCATGCAACTAGTTTTATTACATTTTAAAATAATTTCGTTTAAATTGTGTTTTTATTTTTCAGGAAATCCATAATTTATACCCAATACGTAACATTCCTTAACTGGCTTACCATCATCATTCTTTCAGCGAGCTTGTCTTTAATAGTGGGAACTATATTTTGGGATATTCCGTCATCAGATCCCCAGCTTATATTAAACGACAGACAAGGCTATCATTACAGCGTAATGTGTATAGTACATTGGCCTTTGGTGTTAGCCATGACTATTATTGAAATTAGAAAAAATCGGAAGGTGGTAGAAAGGGACATCAAAGATAATCTTTACGGACGAGCTACCTATATTATTACAAAGGTAGTTTTTTAGCAATTAATTGCTGTAAAAATACGTTATTTTTTTAAAATTTGTTTACCTTTTCTAAAAAGAGGTATTTTATCTTGCACAGAGTGTTAGTAAATAAGTGCGACCAACTTCAGGGAGTGATTCTGCATAAAAAAATAATGACAGGTTGCTAAATAAACGTATGTCCGCAAATACTTCGTTTCAGAGATACGGGGGGGCTTTTCTTAAAAACTGACGATTTATTTATTGCAAATAAAATTTGGTGGGTACGCGTTAGGATGTTTTATTTTTTTGCATAAATCGGCGCCCCATACGAAAAAAGAAGGCAAGATAGATTTTTTGTCACAAATTGAACGAGAAATTTAAACATAATTTTTAATTTGACCTATCTACCTTGCCACGTCTTTTTCGTTCTCTAAAGAGTACTCTGCCAGTGGTCTCTCTACTGGCAAATTATGCCCGAGCTCAGCCGTAGAAGGTAGAAGAAAAGAAAAAAAAATATAAAAGTGAGCCGCGCCACCGACTTAACGGTTCAAGCCGGAAACCCCTAGGTCTTATAGGCACTAGCAGAGCCACACGATAAACAACTAAGATTATGGTGAATCAAATAAATAAAATTATAGCAAAAATATATTGGATACTTTACTCACACAATAAATTAAAATACACAGCTCAATAACAAAATTATAACACATATAATCAAAATTAACAGCCAACAATAAATCGAAACTTCAAAATTTACAACTTTATGAGACAACAATAAATCAAAAATCCAAAGTTTACGATTCCATAAAATAATTAAAACAAAGGTAAGAATGACAAACTTTATCAGGTTACCAAAAAAAACGTATACAAGTCAACTTTTTTAATAATGCTTAATCAAGCGTTCAAATACGGCTGCTAATTTACTCACGTTTTTACCGTTTACGTAAAGATTTACACTGTTAAAACAATCGAGCTTATTTAAAAATATTTTTACATTGGTTGTCCTTTAAAATATCAAAATTGTAGGATATTTACAAATAAGTATGAAGAAAATATATTTACTTGGACACAAAGAACTATTGAGACTATTACTTTAATCAAAGTTCAGCCTGGGCATATCATCCAATGCAATAAATAGTTTTCAACAGTGTACCATATTAATAAATTAAAAAAAAACTTAATCGCGGTGCCAAAAACAAATCACGTCGTTTAAATATTCTAAAATAAAACACTTGTAACCTTTGGGTATACGAATTCACTAATCCTGTGGCCTACTCCTGTGGCCGGATTGATTATGAAACTGCACCTGCTACTTAACAATGGCTTCCCTCCATCAGATCCCGCATGCGGATATTTTAACTCGACACCAAAATCCAAAATATCAACAACAAAGGTAAGATAGAAGGGTCAAGTTAAAAATTAAATGGTTTTTCTTTAAAATCCAATTAAGATGGCCCAAATACAGCCAGATATGAAAGAAAAAACCGTAGAGGTTCTGCTCACGTGTTAATATCCAATTGTTTCAAAAACTCTCACCCGACCTCGACCACTGACACCAAGCGACTGTCCAAAACTACTACCGGATATCAGAAAATGACACGGGACACACGTCAACCAACAATCTTCGCAAATCTATGTTCCAAACTCATAATTGCACTCGTCCGTGTTGATAGCCAGCCCATCCACACAGAAATGCAAACCAAACAATAATATAGCTGACAACACACGACAATCGAGGCTAAAAATCAAGGAAAAATCTGATAACAAAAACTCCCACTTCATCTCCATCGATTAACAAAAATGTTACAGCTATGAATAATTAAATCCTATCACTACTAGGTATGCAACACTATTTACAACGAATGATATACTTAAGTTACAACAAAATACGGTATGCAAAACTATTTACGAGCACCAGACTATCAGAGACCCAATTAATAATGGAACTGTAGAAGGGAAAAAATAGGCACGTGACAACCTTTTTTTTAATTGAAATCATTCCACGTATGCGCGCCAATGATTAACATAGAATTTTTTAATGCATGTCAAAAAATGCGTAATAATTACTTCTTACATCTCACCAAATTTTATGTGCATATCTCGACCGGTTTCAAAGCAATAAATAAATCGTCAGTTTTTAAAAAAAACTATAACACCCCGTATCTCTGAGACGAAGTACTTGCGGACATACGTTGATATAGCGAACTGTCATTATTTTTTTATGCAGAATCGCCCTCTAAAGTTGGTCGCACTTATTTACTAACACCCTGTATATTATGTTATGACCTACTTTTGTTGATTTAAAATACCTAGTACAATAAATAAGTAAGTTTTACTTTTATTTTAATCAGTTGAAAAATTGTTATGGTATACTCGGACTCGGAAACAGAGTTAGCAAACATTAACAGTTAAACAATTTTGGCAAACTTAAGCCGGCCATTCACGATCGCTTCGAACATCCAAATAAAGCGGTATCTTTTCAAAATATGACCGTATCAGGAATGATATGGAATGTCAGGATAAGTTGGATATCTAATTAGTCCAACATCTAGTGTTGTCGCGCCTTTGGCTATTACTTTAACTGATCGTAAATGGGTTAGTTAAAGAACCCCATACACAATGTGTTATCATGGGCGATTACAGGCGATCACGATTGTGTATAATCGCCTGTAATTACCCATCACCGCTGATGCATGATGGACGTTGTTCCAGTTTTAAGACACTCATCAAAGAAGTTCGACCATGATTGTGGACGTGTCCACACGATCGCCGATCGCTCAATTCATATTCCTTTATGAAACGGTTAGGAACAGTGGGGATGCATGCTATTTATCGTATACCATTTATACATCTGTTGTCACGTAAAGTCATGTAAAGCATAAAGCGAAAAAAATAATATTCTGTAGCATTAACGAGCCATGTATTAACGTTGTTTCTGAAAATCGTACATTTCAGAATATACACCAAACGCTGTTTAGCGTCTAGGTTCTAATAAAACGATGTCAAGATGTAAACGTCGATGTATATGCTTGCTTCGTTAATTACTAGAAGGCATTCGACACTGTTGAACACGACAAGTTAATAGTTATATTGAACGATAAAGGACTGGACGGGTAAAACATTAGGATAATCGCCAACTGGTTTTGGAATCAGACAGCTGACATTAGAATTAACGGCCTGACATCTGAAGAAGTACCTATAATAAAAGGAGTACGACAAGGCTATGTGCTCTCCCCCCTTCTGTTTAATTTATATGCAGTAAAAATTTCAGAGAAGCCGTCGAAGATAGGACAAAGGGTATACTTGCTAATGGAATAGTCATCAACAATCTAAGATATGCGGACGACATGAACTTACTAGCAACAAATAAGGATGATTTACAGGCACTCTTAACAGTGGTTACAGATCATAGCCAACAAATGGGTCTTCGAATAAATATTAAGAAGACCAAATGGATAGTTGTCAGCAAAAACAAAAATATAGTTGACAACTTAACAGATATCAGCATAAATGGAGAAATAGTGGAGAGAGTACAAAAATACAAATATCTAGGCTAATGTGTAGATGAAAAATTTGATTTAAATCAAGAAATCAAAATTATAAAGTTATCGTGCATGAATAGGGTGACGTATAAAGCGTTTCTATAGCGTATGAATAAACAAAGAGAGGTACTTAATACCAGAAACAGAAAAAAGCTGAAGTACTTTGCCCACGTAATAATAAATCCGAAATATGAATTGCTCCACATTATTATTCAAGGAAAAATAGAGAAAAGGCGTGGTTCTGGTTGCCGAAGAATATCTTGACGCTTGTACATTCGCCAATGGTTTAAAAATACCCACGAAACTCTTTAGGTCGGCTGTAGACAAAGTGAAGATCATGCGAATGATCGCCAATGTTCTAGGAGGACACGGCACTTGAAGAAGAAGTACTCCTTAATTTTAAAACTGGTTTAAAAATTAAAAAGAACAGTAAATTTTCTATACAAATTACCACGTTTTTATTGCAAATTTGCGTAATTCTAAGAAATCCTTTCTTTCAAAATTTAAAATCTCAATTTTTTTTGGAAGCTTATACCTTGGCAATTAAGCTTTTTGCAAAAAAAGTTGTTCATACCATCTAAAAGTACATTTATGTCTAATATAAATGAATGACGAAACTAAGAAGGACAAAAGGTTACACACTGAGAGACGATATAAGAAATAAAGAAAGAAGGGCCAAATTAAACATATTTTCAATGAACGACAGAATACACCAAAACTCAATAAAATGAAGACAGCACATTTAAAGAATGAACGAAGACAGATTGGTCTAACAAGTGGTAAACTATAAACCACGAGAAAGAAGAGACATTGGTAGACCCAGTAGAAGATGGCTAGAATGAAGACGGAACAGGATGCAATCCTAATCCTTGAAGTGCACAAGAAAAAGAAGAAGATAAACGAATGATTATAAGTAAGAATTAAATGATGAACAACACGCCATTGGAAAGAGTAAACAGATTTTATTATCTGGGATGCAACATATTTGATACATGGGACCACTCATACTCATACTCTATTATATGGAATAGAAACATGGAGGATTACCGAAAAGAAGAAAAAGAAAGTTGAAGCTGTTGAGATGGATGTTTTCAGGAGGTCCTTGCGTATCTTCCGAAGGGACAAAATAAGAAATGACAATATATAACAACAAATAGGAATTAAAGGCACCATTGCTAGTGATATCGAGCAAAAACAGCTCACCTGGTTCGGCCACGTTTAACAAATGCCCGATACAAGATTGCCCAAACAAGTCTTACAATGGCAACCAAGTGAAAAAAGGAAAAGGGGAAGACCTCGATTGGAATGGCAAACCGGTATTCAAAAGTCAATGAGCGAAATAAACCTAACATCTGAGGATTGCGAAGACCGAAGAGGATGGAAATTAGGCGTCGGACTACGTGGAAAGACCTTCTTAACCGGCATATATATTTATCTATGCAGTACCACTCAGCATCACTGAAAAAGCCTGTAGGCGATTGTAAGAATTTGAAATGTGATGCTACCGGTGAATGCTGCCAGTGTCATATGTACATAATGTCACCAATACCGCTATTCTGGAAAGACTTAGAAAAAACAGGGAAATCCTTAATACGATTAAATATAAAAAAACGGCGTATTTTGGTCATAGAATGCGCAACGCGAAGTGCCGGTTGAGCTGCAGCTCATTTTACAAGGCAAAATTAACAGCAAGAGAGGACCCGGACGCAGACACAATTCTTGGCTGGCAAACCTTAGAAAGTAAACAGGGTTGCGAACTTTAAAAAGTGGAAAGGGTTAACATCGACAACACTGTTCAGAGCGGCAGAGTTAAAAAAAGACGTGAGCACTATGTGCGCAAATTAGAAGTGAAACTTTTAACGTTTAAACGGCTAGGATTAAATTCAATTATACTGAATGTATAAAGAATATTATAAGAATTAAAATGAAGTATTTATAGAACAACATATACTTCTGGAGTATTGCTCGCACATTTGGGGTTCAGCACCAAGGCATTATCTTCGTATTCTGGATTTCATTCATGTTTTAGGGCTATTTGGTTGATAAACAGCTCAACTCTCACAGATACCCTTCACCCACTGGAACATAGAAGACGAGTTGCAGTCCAGACATTACTTTACAGATATTTCCATAGCAGATGCTCCGGAGAAATAAAAACTCTTATGCTACCACTGGCCACATTCGGCCAAAGAACTCGACACGATGATCAGTCTTACCCATTAACTCTTAAGATTTACACTACAAGGACCAATCTCCATCAAGAATCTTTCTTTTAAAGGGCTGCTATGGAATGAAACAAGCTTTAAAAATCAGTTTTTCCAGAGAACTATAACCTGCAACTTTTCAAAAATCGGGTCCACAATCATCTCCCTTCTATAATTCCTCCTCCTTCTAATAGTCGCAGTGTTGGCCGATAGGTCTATACTCTTTTTGCGACTATTTTAAGTAAAAAAAAACGCTTCTGTTTGCAATATGAATATTATTCTCAATTTATTTCTGTAATCTGTACATTACTGGATGCTTTAATAGCCTGTTCATCTTGTGTAGTTTTTTTAAATATTTTTTGACAAACACTTGGTTTACACAAATAGACTTCGCGTTGCTAAGTATTTCTCTACTACGCGTCTCCTCTCTGTTATAACAGATCTCGCATGCGTATTATGAATCGTTACACATTTTCGTCAGGCTAGCTCGTGTGACGCGACCTTAAATTTTTACTGCCAGCGCGCTTATACGAGTAGAAGTTTTACTTAAATGTAACTAAAAGTAAAAAGTATACTTGGTACTAATAATAATTTTTATTTTTTCACTGACGTAAGGAGTAGCTAAACGTCAACTATCTTAAAATATTCATTTATATATTTTTTATTTACAATTCCAATAAATTTATATTTAGTTACCGATACAAAATATTTAGGGTAAGTTATTGATAACTAGTACAGTTTAAATCAAAATGCATGTGGGATTGTTGTAGGTGAAGTAGGGAAATTTTTCTTTTTTATGTAATTTATCTTTACGTCATAATTTTGTTATTAATTAATTAATGGTAAATATTAACCATTTTTTTTTCCAGTAATTATTATTGCTGAAAATGGTATTTATTGAGAAGAAGCAAGACTTCCAACCATAATTAAAACGATATAGTGAAGATTAAACAATAAATTGGTAGTGTTATTGGCGCACTGTCAAACCACAAAGCAAATTTTGTGCAAAAGATCAATGGCGCAACTGATTAGCAATAATGTTCGCTTAGTCTGTTTCCGCATTAATTTCTATAAAATTTATATATTCATATTTATAGCAAATATTAAATACCTGACTGTTATTAGGACAATATTGGTAGGTGTTAATAATTTTTTTTTGTTATTTTTAGTCCATCATTAATCTATTTCCTTCATTGTTTGTCTGGCTAATTTACGTTGTACCGAGCTATTCAATGAGTGGATTATACTTGCAAAATTTAAATAACTACGACGGGTTTTACATCTACATTGGTAAGTATTGGTACGAAATTATTTTTTCTTGAGTTTGGTGATTTTAAACTCTCGATACAGTAACAAAACAATTCTTATTCCAATACTTTTGGACGATAAATTTTACTTTTATAAATCACTAAGATATTCAACTAATTACAACTTTTACAACTATTTAAATTTCATAACTCATTTTTAAAACTGTCCACTTTGCGGCCGCTGTCCTTTTTATACCTCTTAATCATAATTTGAACTTTTTCGCGAAAGCAATTCTTTTACCATTTCGAAGTCTTTAGACGCAGCGAGAATTTGCTGGACCCTTGTTGTGGTCGATTCTCTGACGCCGATAATAAACAGGGCCGGGGGGTAACGATATTAAAAACCACCAACTCCATATTAAAAATAAGAACCTATTTGTTTATTAGGTTTTTTAAAGTCTTAAAAAGCTTTTATACAAAAGTTTCAACTACAGTAGCAAAACTTAGTTACATACATTCATGGATATAGTCACGTTTTTTTCTGTAGGGTTGGGCAGAGACCACTTCCTTCCACTTCCGCTACGATTCTTACACATATCTTTCGCTTCTACTTTTATCAGTGCTCTCATTAAAGCTCGTCGATTGTTGGTATTCTTGACCTGGTCGATCTAATCGAGATATGTTCGCCGAGCTCGACCTCCACCGACTCGTCCATTTAAACTTGCCTTATAAATCTCTTTTCTTTCATCCCTTTTCTTATTATTCTATTGCCCTATCCGATTACGGACGTTGGCTATTATGATAGCTATGCGGATCTTATTGAAACAGTTCAGTAGATGTCATTTTCGCAAGTTAGCCGGCCAAGAAATTTTCTTCTCCCAGGCCCTCGTCGGCCATCAACTTAGCCTTGAACTATATTTTGGAGAATTCTGTACTTACTATTTTTTTCTGATATGGTGAAAATACTCTTATTTTCTACGTTTCACAGTAAGCATAATTTCAGGCTCAGATCCCATTTTTCGGAGTACTTCTTCGTTGGTAATTCTTTCTATCAAAGAGATTCTAAGAATTCTTCTGAAAATTTACATTTCAAAAGCTTGCAGATATCTTTTCATAGCGTCTGACAGCGTCCAATCCTTAGCCTTGAACTATATTTTGGAGAATTCTGTACTTACTATTTTTTTCTGATATGGTGAAAATACTCTTATTTTCTACGTTTCACAGTAAGCATAATTTCAGGCTCAGATCCCATTTTTCGGAGTACTTCTTCGTTGGTAATTCTTTCTATCAAAGAGATTCTAAGAATTCTTCTGAAAATTTACATTTCAAAAGCTTGCAGATATCTTTTCATAGCGTCTGACAGCGTCCAATCCTCTACACTGTATAAAGGAGTGGAGTATATATAACACATGACTATTCTCTTTTTAAGTGCCAGATTCAGATCTCGACATGATAGAAGGGGTTTCTTTGGATAAACGTATTTCTCGCTATTTCAATGTTTGAATGTTTTTAATCTCCTGTGAATGATCCCAGTTTTTATTCAACGTGCAGCCGAGATAAGTGAACTTTGACTTCCTTTAAAGTGGCTTATTGTTTATATACAAATTACCTGGTTGGATTGGATTATTACTAATCACCATATATTTAAAACGATTAAATAGAAGCGGCGACAGTATGAACCCTGGCGTATACCTTTTTTTGATGTAAATGTATTCTGTCTGCCTATTTTCAACTCTATAACTTTTTGGCCACAGTAGAAGTTAGCAATAATTCTGATGTCTTTTCCGTCCAGTCCAATATCTAATCTACCATCTGCCAGATCTATTATTTTTCCATGTTGACTTCTGTCAAAAACCTTGGTGTAATCTAATCAATATATTAAAGACCAAAATGCTAGTCTTCTCCAAGAGACCCACTGCAATCAGATTGAACAAGTCTCGTGTTTTAAATATCTGGGTACCATAGTCATGGTGCGATCCGAAACGAGTGATCCGTTCCAGAATCAAACAAGCCAGGCAAAAATTCATAAACATTAGAAGATTTTTTACTAGTCCTGATCTAAGATTGGAGCTCAGGGTTCACATGATTAGATGTTATGTCTTTGATGTGTTGCTATACGGATGTGAATGCTGGACCCTGGAACCTGCAACTGAAAAGAAAATTGAGGCGTTTAAAATGTACTTATATCATCATATGCTCCGCATCTCATGGGTCCAACGAATTACGAACGAAGAATTGCTTGGACGTATGAAGAAGCCAAAAGAACTAATGGCCCTCAATAAAGAAAAAAAACTACATACAAAGGCTACATTATGAAAGGCAATAAGTATAAACTGCTGAGACTAATAATTGAAGGAAAAATTCAAATGAAAAGATCTGTTGGTGACGTCAGAACTCCTTTTTGAAAGACCTCAGGAGATATTTTGGGTGCATTTTCTTTGAAATCTTTGGAGCTGCTGTGTCCAGAACAATGTTAGCTATGTGGATTGCCAACCTTTGAAAGAAGAGGGCGTCATAAGAAGAAGAAGAATCTAAGAAACACACGTACACTGGGATTGCAAATAATGCTATCCGCATTTCCAATCCATTTCTGAACCCATATTGGGTTTTTTCGTTGTTCTCTTCACATTTTTTTTATATCCGCGCATAAATGATCTCAAGAAATATTTTAAGTACATGGCACATTAGGCTAATGGTGCGGAAGTCCTTGCACGATTTTGCATTGGATTTCTTGGGCAATGTAATGTAAAATGTAATGTAAAATGTAATGTAATATGTAATGTAAAATGTAATGTAATATGTAATGTAAAATGTAATGTAAAATGTAATGTAAAATGTAATGTAATGTAAAAGAGGTGGATGCAAGCCATATTTCTGGGATTATGCCAGTATTATTAGTTTTGGTAAAAGGTCCAGGTGGTATTTCAATGGTATCTTCTTCCATAATTTTAAGAATGGTCTAATGGTATTTCATCTGGACATATTACTTTTTCGTTTTTCATGAGCTTAATTGGCATCCCTCTACGTGTCTTAATCATCTTAGCATTTCAATAACAATCTTTGAAAGCACCCTTTTTTTCACACCACAGCGTTTCTTAATATTTTTCATTTTATATATTAGAGCTATACTTCTTTGACTACTTATCTCCGCAGTATTAATCTTATTTTTATGCTTTTTTGCAAACCTAACTTTCACTACCTAGTTATAGGGACCAGCAATTCTTTATGTACAGCCAGTCGTGCCTTTTTGACACGTTTTGGCCGCTTATTAAGTTATTCAGGGCCCCATTTATTTGTTTTCCTGCCAATACCATTTGCATAATGTCACAGTCATACGTTTGGTCTCCCGTAAACATCTACTTTCACTACTTTGATGAGGGCATCATGCATAATATTAACCATAATATTAACCATCGCCTCCTCTTCAGATAATGCTAATATAACCTGATCATCGACGTAAAAGAGGCATTTGACGATCAAATCATTTATTATCAATCTAGACGCACTCTTTTTCAATTTTTTAAACAACTTTCTTTGTATAAGTTAAACAGCCATGGCGAAGCCACACATCCCTGTCTCACACCTTTTTCGATGTTAAACCAGTCCGTGCAAGCTCCGTTTATCCTGACACAAGCAGTAAAATCCTCGTAAAGTGATTTCAGTGCTCGTAATAAATTACCGCTTACCCCATACATAGACAATGTCGACCAGAATTCACTCATCACCACTCTGTCATAGGCCTTCAAGTCTACAAAAGTGCAGTAGAACTTTTGACGTATAGCTTAAATTTTTTTAAATAAGCCTCGTAATAAAAATACCTGATCCATACATCTTATTCTTTCAAATACTAGTTGCACATCCCATTTCTTTTTATCAGTTACATTCTTTTAACTTATAGTTATTGCTGGCAATATAGCAATTATAGCTAGCGGACAATTGAAAATATGAAAGGACCAAATATACAGGGTGTCAGTAAATAAGTGCGACAAAATTCAGGGGGTGATTCAAGATGAGAAAATTATGACAGTTTGCTATGTAAACGTATGTCCGCAATTGCTTCGTTTTCGAAGAAACGGGATGTTAAAGTTATTCTTAAAAACTGTCGTTTATATATTAATTTGAAACCGAACGAGATATGCAAATAAAATTTGGTTTAAATTTCAGTTCTTAGTAGCGTAATTATGCGTCGAATGTAATTGGTCCTACGTCGATATCATTTTTTGTTCTCGAGATAATGCAGACAAAAAATAATTCCAAACGTACATACGAACATACGTACATACAAACAGACGTCCACTTAAAAACTATTGTATTCGACTCTGGGGACCTTGAAATGTGGAGATATGTCAAAATTTGGGATTCGCAAAATCGGACCCATTACTATAACTTCCACTGGGAAGTTAAAAATTAAAGTTAATTTATAATAAGGTTGTTTTTTAACGGTATAAAAAAATAGAAATTGCACCGATTGTACTAGTTACTTTTTACGTAAATATTATATGTTTTTATAATCAATAAACATTTTTTATAACTTTTTAACAGATACGATTGTTTAAAATTTTTTTTTTTTATTAAATTATCTGCTAAAAGTTACAGTTTTAAAACACCTTTATCTATTCTTTAAAAATATAAAATTATCTTTTATTTTTCAGGAGTAATGCTGTTATATTTAAGCTGCATTCAAATATTTTTGACTGCCTTTATTTATTTGTTTCCATTTACAAACACAGCAGCAATATTCTCCAGCATGATTCTTTCAGCACTTTTTGTAATTTCCGGTTACGTTTTGCATGTCAAGGACGTTCCCAATTACACTCAATGGATACAAAATTTGAGCCCAACTGCATGGTTGATTCCATATTTATTAAATAGGGAACTTTCTCAAGAAGCAATCCAAAGTTTGCAAACTACGATGACAGCATTATGTCGAAATAAACAAGTAAGTAAAAAATAATGTTAAAATTTATAAATTTTTATTAAAACCTTATTTTTTTATAACATTTATTTAACAGTTTTAAATAATATATAAATACAAACATAAAGTCACGCCTTCTTGCCGTAGGGGTAGGCAGAGATCACTGCTTTCCAATTGCAACTGTTCTCACGTATGTGTTTTGCTTATTAAACTTTTATCAGCTTTTTTATACATGCTTGTCGGTTGCTGGTACTTTTGACCTTACCTTTCCTTAAAACAATTTCGATCTGATATGTTATGTGTTTACCCAGGTCGACCTCTATTGACTTGCCCATTTATACTCACCTTATAAATCTGTTTCGTCAATCTTTTTCACATACATATTCTCTTTGCATGTACAAACCTACTAAGCATTTTAGTATTTATATTTGTAATTACACGTTCACTTATTAAAATATGCCTCACTTTATTTATCAGCATCACTTAAGTTATACTTTTTACACTACCTATCTACAACATTGATTTTACTTTCATGGTTCTTCTGCCAATCACAACATTCACTACCATACATATGTGTAGGAACCAACACTCCTTCATGCACAGCCAGACGTGCCATTTTTGACAAGTTATTTTCTTGTAGCTTGTTATCTTCTTCTTCTTCTTCTTTATATAGGCGCATCGCCTGTTTAGTTCCGGTTTTTTTGAAGCAATTGTGTGGTGTATTGTTTCGTACTATCTTGTCTATTCTGTCGGGACTCATTCGGTTGACATGCTGGTTCCATTTCCTTCTTCTTTCCTTATTCATCTGACTACGTCGTCGATTTAGCACCCTTCTCTTATGTTTGTGTTTTTTTGCCTATCGTTCAGTGTGTATCCTGTTATTGCTCTCAGGATTTTTATCTTAGTTTAGATTAGGTGTTTGTTTTTCTAGATTGGATATTTAAGATGCAGCAGCAATAAATTTTCTCACTTTATCTTTTAGTTGCCCGTTGCTTGTGATTTTGCATCCGAGGTATTCGAATGACATAATTTGTTAAATAATGTTGTTTTTTATTGCCAGATTGCAGCGCAGAAGTTCCTTTGCTGTAGTAATGCATTTGGTCTTGCTTGTGAAGATTTGCATGTTAAGTTTTTCTGCCTGATTGTTAAAAGCTTGTAATATCCTTTGAAGGTCATCTTCTGATTTCGCGATAACTACTGCGTCATCGGCATTGCATAATGTTTATTTTATATATTTCTAGTGAATATCCTAATCCAGTGTTCTTTACAGCTTTTACTTATTTGTCTATGATTGTGTTAAATAGCACAGGGCTAAGGCTGTTGCCTTGGTGAATACTCGCTGTTGTTTGGAGGTGCTATGTTAGTGTCGAGTTTGCTTGTATATGCGTTTGTGTTAATTGCACATATTTCGTTATTACATAAAAAATGTCGATCCATTGACAAAAAAATATATTTTTTTGATACGTATTATATTACTCGCTTTCTGTTTCGTTAATACAGCATGTATTGCACATTATAACTGAACGATCTTCTTCTTAGGGTGCCGATCCGTTACGAATGTTGGCGATCATCGTAGCGATCCGGACTTAGTCTGCAGCAATCCGGAACAGTTGTGTAGATGTTTTATTGAACCAGGTCCTGAGGTTTTTGAACCACGATGTTCTGCGTCTTCCTAGTCCTTTTCGTCCAAAGATTTTTCCTTGTAAGATTGTCTGCAGCAGACCGTATCTTTCTTTGTTTCGCATGATATGACCTAGGTATTCTAATTTACGTGCTTTAATTATGTTCATCAGTTCCAGGTCTTTTTTTATTGCCCTAAGAACTTCGACGTTTGTCACTTTTGCCGGCCAAGGGATTTTTAGCATTTTCCTGTATAGCCACATCTCGAAAGCGTTGAAATGTTTGGCTGTGGTTTTATTTCCTGTACGTGGCTCCAGTCCTCATTTATAATGGTTCCCAGATAGTTGTAATAATCAACTCTCTCGATAGTCGCTTGATTTACGAATAGTTGGCTTCCTGTGATGTTCTGTTTGCTGATTATCATAAGTTTGGTGTTATTTTTATTGACTTTAAGGCCGTAATGACTACTGTGATGGGTAATTTTGTCCACCAGGGCTTAATTAAATCTACAAATTAGAGGAAGGCAGGGGTGTTGTACTTTTTCTACCAGTTGTCTGTCTGAGCATAAGTAATGCTCTCTTTGTAATGATTAAAAATAAGTTTTTTATAATTAAATAAACATAACTTTAATCGTTTTTATAACTAACTACTGTTACAGATTCAACATCAAGATATAATTGTTCAACTACCATGCCCACCAGCAAATGGAACCAACAACCTAAAAATGTTTGGTTTTCTTAAAAAAGAAAATTTGATTAACGTCTACAGTGACCCAGCAATTGCAATGACAGTTTTTTACTGCATTTTCTTTTTTATAGCTTGTTTTGCGTTTGTCTTAAATATTTGCAAAAACAGCAGCGATTATAAACGTAAAGGTAAAAATGATGCAAATAAACCCTAAAAATACATTTCAGTAAGTGCCTTTATTGTTTAGTTACGTTATTAAAAAAATAAGAACTTTTGTACAACGTTTGTCTTATTGTGCAACCCATGTTCCCGATTTTTTCTAGTAAGAAGCTAATTAAAAATTGTTCGCGATGAACTTTTGTATTTTAATGATTTTTAAAATTATTAACTGTAAAAAGAACTTCTGTTTAATGAACACATTATTAATTAATACTAAAAAACTTTTGTATTTTAATGATTTTTAAAATTATTTACTGTAAAAAGAACTTCTGTTTAATGAACACATTATTAATTAATACTAAAAAACTTTTTCGAAGTTATACTAATTAAATACAAGCGTAATCTTATTATTTTCAATTTTATAATAACAAAAACCCAACGAATTTAATATTTACAACTAATTAAAATTATTTTAAATAAGAATAATTTATTAACAAAATAATGTAAGTTGTAAGATCTTTGGCAAAAAATATTAATAATTGTATGTGAAGAAGCCGCTATGTCAATTTTTAAGGAAATTGAGTTATTAGTTCCATTTGGTAAAAAAATTTGAAAATTTTTACCCTGTCCTATTGTTTAGGCTATAAATAGGTTCAGGCAAGAAATATTTTAATTTGAAATATTGACGAACAGGCTAAAAAAGCATTATGTCAGTGCGGTAGTGGCTAAGGCTAAGGCGCTTAATCAAATTAAATTGGTTAGTTTATTTTAACACGTGTTTGATGTAAACAAAATAATATTGTTTAAATCTAAAAAATCGAGCTTTTCACTGAAATTTTCGTAAGTAATTTTAATAATTTTTGTATAATTTTAGTTTTCGTATTTAAAATTAATTTTTAATTTGGTAATATCTACTTGGTATTTATTTTTAGAATCGATTTCATTTCTCATCGGAAGCTATGAGTGATAGTTGTATTGAGTTTAACCAAAACGGCAACTATGTGTCTCGCCACTTTTCATGCCTTGCTCCCTGTGAGGGCGAAATGTAGACTGTGGATAGTCACTTTGCTAATTTAAATGTAAGAGGAGGATTAAATGATAAAATTGATGTGTCAGACAAAAAGAAAGTCTGGCTAGATTGTTTGGCTACAAAAGCCAATCAAAGAACACAAAAGAAAACGATTAAAGATGTAAACAAAGCAAAAAATAAGTATAAAAAGTGTGGCAGAAAAAGTTATGGCAAGAAAAAAGGAAAGCGATAAAGATGAATTTAATAGAAGGTTATCTGACGATTTTCAGAAAAAATATTAATTTCTTCTGGAAGTCCATAAGAGTAGCCAAAGGTAAAAATTCTACCTCGCAACTGGAAAAAATCAGAAACCAAAGTGGTAGTATGGTGAAAGGAGAGAAATGCGTTTTAGAGATATGGAATATTCGGTTAAGGTTTAACAATATTTTACTGAAGCGCCGTCTGCAAAATGCTTTACCAAAATAGTTGCCCAAATAAGTTTTGCCAAACAAAAAGCTAGCTGTCTTAGGTTGTCTCTGATACTACTTTGCATTCTTTATGCAATGACTATCTTATGCCCGCGACTTCATCCGCGTAAAAGTTAAAAATGGTTTTAATAGGATTTTTAATTGTTTTTTTACGGTATTAAGTTTGTTATAAAATATAAATTATTATATTAAACTGTTTGAATACTTATAAAATATAACAATCTTTATAGTGTAAAAATTTAAAAGTTAAATAAACATGAAAATAAAATAAAATTTTGTTATATTTTATGAACATTTTATGATCTGGTAAAAGTGACAAGGTGGCATTATTTTTTTGCAATGAAATCGACCGCAGTATTTCTTTGTAAACAATATTTTTTGTTTTTCCTTCGGGTGCTAGAATCACCAGGCTACTATGTGCGCTTACTCTCGAGCATGCCACATACAACTGGCCGCGGGAGAAGCAGCTTTTTCTTAACTCTACTCCCGATACCTTAAAAGTTTAACCTTGAGCTTTTTTTATGATTATGGCGAAGCAGACTTTGATGGGAAACTGCACTCTCTTGAATTCGAAGGGGTAATTTGTTAGTGTTAGGGGAATCCTAAGAATAAAGACAAACTCTTTTCGAGAACAACCTGTCGGTATAGTTGCCTTAGTTACATTGCGATGCAATGTTTCTACTTGCAATCTTGTGCCATTGCATAATTTTGGTGGATTTATATTGCGCAGCAACATAATTGGCGCACTAAGTTTCAATTTTAATATGTGAGTTGGGAGACCGAAAGGCTTCAGTGTATTCAGGACCTCGACCGGATAATGAATTGGATCATCGATGTTTATCATTGAGTCGACGGATTTATATTCATATTCAAACCCTTCGAATGATCTCAAAAGTATTTTATTTATGACTAAGGCTTGTTAGTTTTTTGGTGTTAGGATGGCACGCTCGCATAACCATTCTGCAGGTTTATCGTGAATATTATTAATTTTTGGGGAAATTTTGGTTGTAAGCTCTTCTACAGTGGAAACAATTGTACCAATCTCTGTAGGGAGAATTATATTATTATCCAGTTCCGGAAAATCACCATTTCTTATTTTAAGCAACAGGTCTGAGAACTGTCCGACAGTAACATCTCTCCTAAGATAGACTCTCATATTTTTGGAAAGGCTTAGTTTTGTCACTGAAGGCCACAAATGAGACCGCTTTACGCACGCTTTAACTTCGTCCGATCGCGTTCCTCTGGGCACTACTGGTAAAGTCTTTCCAAAATCGCCTGCCAACAATACAGTTACTTCTCCCATTCGACAATTATTATTCCTAACATCTTGTAAAGATCTATTTAGGGTTTCAAAATCCCCTTTATGAGCCATAGTACTCTCATCCCAAACAATTAATTTTGTTTTGCAGAGTACTTCTGCCATATTACTTTGTTTGGGTATATTGCAGTGAGGGGTTTCGGTTTGTATTAAATCGTGAGAAAGTTTAAAGGCGGAGTGTGCAGTTAAGGTATAGCGTAAGTTTTTCATTTAAATATCCAAGAACAAATAAATTTTAAAATTGTAAATTCTATTCCAATTTAAATATTCTTTTATGTTTTACATTTCAATTTAAAGGGTATTGCATTGCATCAAACTTTTATGTGAGTTCAACGTTTTTTGAATAAAAGTGGATTGAGTTTTTAAACATTGTGTCAAAATAAAATGTTATTAAATCAAAAGCACTAAGGAGTATTGATATCCACTTCGATGCAAATCATTCCCAAAATAACTTTCTACCCCTTTTTAACCCCGTTAGGCAATGAGTTTCGATAAAATACGAAACACGTCTTTCATCAATTCTGTTAAAAAATGTTTATGCATAATTTAAAGTACATTGGACCAAGGAATCACGTTGTCCCATACAAACTTTGCTCCCGTTTTCCCCCCACTTGGGGGCAGAATTTTGGAAAATCCTTTTTATCAGATGCCTACGTCATACAAAGAATACACCCTACAAGTTTTAGGTCCCTACGACCAGCAGTTTAGAATGTGTGTTGATACGTCAGTCGGGACAAAGCATTTTATGTAAAGATAAAGGCATCCATATGTTTTTGGAAAATAAAGAACTCGCACAACTGTCGACATCTATTAAATAATAAATTTAATAGAACACAGAAACTCGTCAAAAGCAAAAGTTCCCTAATCAATAAATAAAAATACTTAAGAACTTGAACAGCAGGTGGCGCCAGCGTAAAAAATTAATTTATTAAAAGAAAAATTAGTAATAAACTAAAGAATATCACACGCAAAGCGATATTTTAATGAAAGATCTGTTTGTAATAAATTTTGCAAAGGTGTTAAATAGAATGGATGTAATTTTTGTACGTGCAATACCTTAAAAATTAAAGTTTTACTTATTTCTGTTTTTGCAGATAGTCGCCTTGTACTTATTTGCTTCGCGAACTAAAATTTCGTCAGGCCTAGTAATTTTCGGACGATCTAAATTATCACGTTTAGCACGAAATAAACCAATCTCACCTAAATTTCAATACATATTTTAATACAGTCGGTTACCAGGTTGCAAACTGTTGGGAAACCGTAAGTATTTTCGTTTTGCAGCACGCCCATTAATACATAATAGTATATTATACAACGAGCATCGAATGACATACATTTCTTATAAAAGTTTGCTGCACGAGCTGCAAGCGAGTGCTGCAAATCATACGAGTTTACACTATACTTTTTCTACGACTGATATAATATACAGTAGTAGAAGTAAAAGTAAACAACAACAAACATGAGAAATGAACTTTTATTAGTTAATTAAAAAAAATAACGTACTAGGTTAGGTTAGGTTAGGTTAGGTTGGGTTAGGTTAGGTTAGGTTAGGCACCTACTACAATAATCGCGAAAAAATACATTGTACATTGGTACAATTATTAAAAACAAATTTTGCGGAAATAGAATCCCTTTTATAGGGGAAATTTGACATTATTAATATTTTCTGTAACTGATGTCGATGAAAGGTCTGACAACTTAATGATCGACCCCAATATTTTATTGGCTATGTTATTTAGACTAGTCAGGGACTCTTCGATGTAACCCTCAGCTACTGTTGTAGAGCGCCAGCCACCATGCCGTTTTAATGTCGTTATATCTTCGCCACTATCTATCAATATTGTAGCTGAAGATCGGCGGAAACAGTGTTCAATGTATAACTCAGGATTCGGAAGTTTTAAGTATGTTTTCTCATATTTCCTATTTTATTTATTCCAATTTTTTGGACAGCATCGTTGACATTACTTGGTCGCAAATTCCAATATTTTTCACAATGTTAGCATATACTCCCGTTACAGTAAATTTCCGACAAGTTTTTGTTTTAGTGTTCGAAATGTGGACCAAAACTGCGGCATCTAAATTTTCAAAATCGTGAATTTTCATTTTGCACATCTCATATTTCCTACAAGCACCCATAATTCCCATGATAAGTACAACCTGCATTAAAAAAATATAAACAAATTATAATTAATTAACTGATAGTTGTGGAACTTACTTTTGCTACAAGGTATTCGTTGTCTGGGGCTTCTTTCATGAAGTATCAACCTCCTTCATTGTGAAAACTTTAGATTTTTTTGCTTTGTATCCATCTGATTTCCGCTTCAGAAATTCTCTCAATTTGGAATATTTACTGATATCCACGCCAATATTGGTACTAAGCATCGTTTTTAACATGATATAGTGTGCCCATAAAGTGGAAGATTTAAATTTATTTGATATATTTCCAAAGTAAGCCATCAGAACATTCTCTGAACGAAAACTGGTTTTCTGTTCTTTGCACCAGTCCATGAATAGGGTATACGAAACTGTGTATTTTTCTTTACATTTTTTAGGCACTAAATTTAATGAAACGTTATTTGCTGCCTCCATAACACTTGGCGGTGTTACTGTCACCTCTTTCCTCGCTGAACTAATTTCGAAATACCTTTATAATATCGTTCCGTCAAAGAAATATTGAATTGTCACTTATGTTTGTGATTATATTGTCTGTATGGTTACGGCAATGTTACCTGGTAACGGCGTCTTTTGTTTTATTTACTCCACGCCTCTTTTGTCGTGACGAAGATTGCGAAAATTTACCCGTGTGTTTTTCAGACATTGTGCACTAGTTGCCCAGCAACTAATGCATAATGAAAAGGAGTATTACAATGTATTACATTTAGAAATCATTATTAAATATACAATGAAGGTATTTTGTGACAGTCGTAAAAAAAAATTATTATGCCATGGCATTTTCCAATTTTCTTCAATAATTAATCAATAATATTTACAAATTCGTTTACAGGAGTACAGAAAATGAATAACTGTCAAAATCCGAATAATTAACTTACAGAAGTATTTCTTACATCAGCACCCACTACGTTATTATAATTACGTTATTATTTTATGATAATAACATACATAAAGTACAAGCAAACAAAACTCGCGGAAAATATGCTAAGTATTTTCAATGTTATCGCAAACGAACAATCGCGATGCAAGGTTTTAAAGTTAAAAGGTTGGCGCGTATAATCGAAATATTACAATCGAATGATTTTATGAATAATACAATAATAAGTGCTGTCAGCTGTTATTTAAAACATTTGTTGTTAGCTTGCCGGTGTGTTTCTGGTTTTATAAGTTATTTAATATTATTATTTCTTTCATAACACATTTTGATACAGTTACATTTATCCTATTAATTCTTTTCAATACTTACTTTTATAGATTTGTACTAAATAACGTGAGTTACAATGAAATTTCAGTATTAGAAATATGTAATCAAAAATTTTGTTTTTAAAATTAAAATGAAAATCTTGTATATTTATACATTAATATATATATACACACATACATAAAGTCACGCCTTGTTCCCATAGGGGTGGGCAGAGACCACTTCCTTCCACTTGCTACGGTTCGTACACACATCTTTTGCTTCCTCTACTTTCATCAGTGCTCTCATACATGCTCTTCGGTTGTTGGTACTTTTGACCTGGCCTTTCTTCAAAACAATGTTGATCTAATCGAGATATGTTCTCCGAGGTCGACCTCTACCGATTTGCCCATTCACACTCGCCTTATAAATTTGTTTAATCAATCTTTCTTCATCCATCCTTTCTAGGTGTCCAAACCATCTAAGCATTTCTTTATCTATCTTTGTGACTACATCTTCTTTTACACCACAGCGTTTTCTTATCTCACTATTCTTAACTTTATCCAACCGAGTCACTCTGGCTATACTTCTCAGACTACTCATCTCCGCAGCATTAATCCTATTTTCATGCTTCTTCTGCCAAACCCAACATTCACTACCATACATAAGTGTAGGAACCAACACACCTCTATGCACCGCCAGACGTGCCTTTTTTGACACTTTCTGGCTATTCATAAAGCTATGCAGTGCCCCATTCATTTGTTTTCCTGCCAACACCCTTCGCTCAATGTCAATGTCATACTTTCCATCTCTAGTAAATTTTGAACCCAAGTACACAAATTCATTAACTTGTTCCACTCTTTCTCCCTCAATCGAAACCCCACAGTTTGTCATGCTTTCTTCTCTTTCAAAAACCATTACTTTGGTTTTGCTCACATTTATTTTCAGGGAATCATGCATAACATTAACCATCGCCTGCAACTCCTCTTCAGATATATATATTTATATATACATATATATATATATATATATATATATATATATATATATATATATATCTATATATATATATATATATATATATATACATGGTGGAACACGGTCTCTTTTAACCAAACCATACATTCTTTCGGAAATTTCTTCATTTCATTAGATGTATATTGATTAAGGCTGCAAAAGGAAATTATTTTGGAGTCTACAGGGTGGCTAAAAAAAGTGTGACATATCAAAGTTGTATTTTTTTAAATGGAACACCCTGTATTTCGTTACATTTTTTAAATAGTTTAGGAAAAATAATACGATTTCATTAAAGGTACTATGTAGCTAACTGTAACCGTTCTCGAGTTATTGATTTTTTTATGAAAATGCTAGGTACAATTGGAAATTAAATATCATCGAAATGTATAGAAATCATTCCTTTGAATTCTGACCAAGCATAAAAAAGGTTTTGGGCTATTGATTTTGATAAAACATGTTTCTCAATATTATACTGAATGTTCAAAAATCATTGCCACTTTTTTATAATTTTGGACAAAGATAACTTAATTATTTCAAATGAAACACGCTGTATTTTTTTGGTTCGAACAATATAAAATTCAATTATCTTTATTTTCATATAGGGTTTTCCTATACCTAACCTAAAAAGTTTTTTAGATATTGGCTTTTTCAAATAGTACTTATTTCAATGTATTCTTTGAATCAAGATAGCTTTGAAACGACATTTATTTGATTTGCTCACAGAATTCTCATTGACAGTTGTTATATTTTACTTCATCAAAAATATTTACTTTTCATAATCTGACGGTAGTTCATTAAACAGGCTATACTTTTTTTTTTAAATTAAAATTTAAAGTACATGCTCAAAATGACGATCATCCTGTTGAATACAAAGAGCCACTCTCTCTATAAAAGACTGCTTAACACTTAATAATATTTGAGGCGTCACTCTTCGAAAAGCAGTCCTTATTGAGGGTTTCTTATGATTGATCCCATAATAAGAAATTCATTTTCCTTATTTTCAATAATGGGTTTTTGTCTATTTACCTTTTCAGGAGCTACATTTTAAGTCCTTAGAAATTCATGTGGCAATAGTTTGTGAACCAACTTGTTTGGGTGATTCCGGTCTGGATATTTTTGGGCATACACCCTCGACGCCAAAAGGCAATTCTCTTAACACTCACCAATCGCTAAAATCATATCTAACCACTCTTGAATGGGATAAGTTTTCATTTTCGACGATAATAATTTGGTGAATGTTTTGAATAACGTAAAATACAATAACTGGTAATAAGAATTTTTCCAACAAATTGAATAAATGTCGTTTCAAAGCTATCTTAAGTCAAAAAATGCATTAGGTATAGGGAACTCCAATAAAAAATGAAAGATAATAGAATTTTATATTGTTTAGACCAAAAAAATACAGGGTGTTCCATTTGAAATAACAGTTATCTTTGTTCGAAATTATAAAAAAGTGACAATGATTTTTGAACATTCTGTAAAATATTGAGAAATGGGTTCTATCCAAATAAATAGCTCAAAACCTCTTTCATGTTTGGTCAGAATTCAAAGGAATGATTGCTATACATTTCGATGATATTTAGTTTCCAATTGTACCTAGCATTTTCATAAGAAAATCAATAACTCGAGAACGGTTATAGTTAGCTGCATAGTACCTCAAATGAAATCGTATTATATTTTCCTAAACTATTTAAAAGTGTAACGAAATACAGGGTGTTCCGTTTAAAAAAACACAACTTTGATATGTCACACTTTTTTGAGCCACCCTGTAGACCCCAAAATAATTTCCTTTTGCAGCCTTAATCAATATACATCTAATGAAATAAAGAAATTTACGAAAGAATGTATGGTTTGGTTTACAGAGACCGTGTCATATAGGGTGCCCCACCCTGTATATGTGTAAAAAGAACCCTAGGGTTTTATGAAAAGATAGGATTTTTTTTAAGGAAATAATGTGATAGGTGGTAATAATAATTTTATTTTTTTAGATAAAGGAAACGATTAGTGGATCGGGGCTACAAGATTGGTGGATGACATCAATTGGATTTGGTTGGCTTATGGATTACAAGTTAAATATACAAACTGGTCAGCTGGGCAACCTTCTAGTTATGACGAAAAATGTTTACAACTTTGGATAAACAACAACGAATTGACCTGGAACGATAGAGATTGTAATACAGAATTTTATTTTATTAGTGAAAAATACGTATGAGTACCTATTGTATTGTAACTATAAATTAAAATGCGTTTGAATTAAAAATATTAATAATTTTTTTTATCGTAATTTAAACTCATATATTCCATACCCTAAACCGGTATAATTTAACTGTTAACAATTACAATAATCTTATACATACATGCATACACACATATATTCACGCCTTTTTCCTGTAGGGGTAGGCAGAGACCACTTCCTTTATCTTGCTACGGTTCTTACACACATCCTTTGCTTTCTCTACTTTTATCAGTGCTCTCATACAGGCTCGTCGATTGTTGGTACTTTTGACCAGGCCTTTCTTCAAAACAATGTTGATTTGATGGAGATATGTTTGCTGAGGTCGACCTCTATCGACTTGTCTTCTTACACTCGCCTAATAAATTTTTTTCAGCAATCTTTATTTATCCATTCTTTTTACGTATTCAAACCATCTAAACATTCTTCTATCTATCTTTGTAACCATATCTTCCTTTACACCACAGCGTTTTTTTATTTCAATATTCTTTACTTTATCCAACCGATTCACTCGGGCTATACTTCTCAGACTACTCATATTCGCAGCATTAATCACATTTCCATAATTCTTCTGCCAAACACAACGTCTGGTTTAAATAGTTACAGTAATAGATTTCTACCAACATAACAATCCAGTTATAACACTTTTCATCCCTTGTAAACTTTGAAACCAAGTATGTAAACTTATGTAAACTTATTTATTTTTTTTACTTTTTCTCTCGTAACCAAAACCTCACAGTTTGTCATCTCTTATTTCTTTTTAAAAAGCATTACTTTCGTTTGCTTACATTTATTTTTATTTCTTTGGTTTTTAGGGCATTATGCATAACATTTAGCATCGCCTGCAACTACTCTTCAGATGACGCTAATATAACTTGATCATCGGCGCATAAAAGGCATTTGACGATCAAATAATTCATTTTTAATACATACGCACTCTTTTTCAAATTTTTTTAACAATCGTCTATGTATAAGTTAAACAGCCAAAGCGAAGCCACACACCTGTTTTACACATTTTTCGATGTTAAATCATTCCGTGTAGGCTCTGTTTATCCTAACAAAAGCAGTGAAATCCTTGTAAAGTATTTTCAGTGCTCGTTTTTAACTACCACTTACTTCATAAATAAACAATGTCGAGCACAGTTAACTCCTTACTACTCTGTCATAGGCCTTTTTAGATCTATAAAAGCGCAGTAGACCTTCTGACTTCCAGCTAAGAATTTTTCGACTATACTTTGTAATAAAAAGACTTGATCCATACAACTTATTCCTTTTCTAAATCCTGCTTGCGCATCCCATATCATCTTCTTAGTTTCATTCGTCACTCTTTTAATCAATATCTTTGCATACAGTTTGGCGGCTATGCTAAGTAAAATAATACCTTGATAGTTCTGACAGTCTTGCTGCGAACCTTTTTTTTTGTATAGCGGCACAATGAGGGCCTTGCATCAGTCGTCTGGTACGCTACCACTCCTTTAACAAAGGTTAAAAAGGCGGTACAGCAAACTAGTAACCACGCTTTCTCTAGCCTTCATCATAAAACCGTTATCGTCATAACCAACAGCTTTACCAATTTCATACTGCTCACGCTTTCACAATTTTTGTCGTACTAGTTTTATTTTCATTACAACTTTCACTTATGTCTCCGAATGGATCCTGTGCTTGTGCTCTTTATCAAATAAACTTTCAAAGTATTCCTTTCACCTCTTTTAAGCGCATTTTTCTCCTTTTATTATATTACTACCCAAGTTTCCGGTTTTTTCTAATTGCGAGGTAGCATTTTTACCTCTGGCTATTATTATGGACTTCCAGAAGAGTTTATTATTGTTCTGAAAATCGTCAGATAACCTTCTAATAAATTTATCCTTATTACTCCCCTTATTTCCCCTTTTTTTTTGTAACAACACAGATTACGTGACCTTGTTTTTTTTTTAATTGTAAAATTTACGTAGGAAGTCAAAACTTGAAAAAAAAAGGATGCGTCTCTGACAAAATTTTGTGCATACTTTTAAAAAATATTTTCGTTACCTTTGAAAAACGATCTCAGTAGACAGCTATGCGTACGGTACGTATTTTATGTTAACGGTCTGGTTGGGGTTGCAAGTTGATGTTTATAATAATTTTGTCCGCTATTTAAATCATTAGACCTTTTCGTAAATGTGAAAAAGCCACATTACCTTACCTTCCACGATCGAGTATCCATGACCCCCCACTTCACCTTCATATTTGTACTTTTGTTAAGCAATATTCTTTGAAGATAACCGAAGATACTCGAACTCCTTTTCAGGATTGCTATAAATAAGAGCGTCTAAAATAATACCCGGTTCTGTGATTAGTAGATCGTAGATGTGGTAACATGTCATTCAATGGAGTGTATAAGGTAAGCGACATATATGGAAGAATGGTCAAACCGACTAACGAAAGGTTCGGATTATGATTACTAACAGAAAATAAAGGCAATCTAATTACGGATATTGAAAATATCAAATACACGAAAGGAGAAGAGCTGCTAAGAGAGGCACTTAGACCTATAACAGATCCATTTTGCGACAATATAATGGTAGTGAAGTTATGTGGTTTTGAAGACAGCAACGGAGAAAGTAGACTTGTGAAAAAGCAAATATGTGGATCGTTTAGCAGTTATCTCCGAGAAAAATTTGTCGGCCTTGTTTCTGCGACACACGAAGTTAAAGCCTTTTTTTTACACAGCGACAATCAAATTGCTAAAGGGGTTCGAAAATTTCTTGCAGAAAGTATGAAAAGAATTAAAAAAAAATATGACAAACATTTATGTATACCATACAATGTAAAACTAGCTGATCGAAATGTGGAAACCCTGTTCAAATAATTGCCCGAATTATTAAAACAACTACAACAAATTTAAAAAAAACAACGATAAAAAAGGAATATAAACACTTTTTGGAAAAAGAAAAGAAGATAACAGAATTAAAGAGAACACTAATAGAGTACTTCTACACTAGGTAAAAAACTTAGGCCCTTCTGGAGAGTATAGCGTATCCGCGTTTACCGTTAATAAAAATAAATATACCTGTAAAGAAAAATATAGTTTTCTTTATTTCAAATATTCCCGCGCATCAAGTGTCATAGTGATAGAATGCGATATTTATTTGATAATATGTTCGGTGGTGAAATATAACTTATAAGTTGTGCTGTCAATGTCAGTCAATGCATGAGAAAGCAATTTATTAAATTTATAGAAAGCTTAAAATAATAAACTTATTGTGATTTAGGAATCGACATTGTGATTAAGAACATTAAATGTCGTTTCTTTTCTTACAGGTTAAGTTTTAGTTTGTTACTGCTTAATTCAAACTGTTTATTGTGAAACTTACCTACATGTAAAATAATACAATAAATCTTTTCTTACAGAGAAACTCGGTTGTGTTTTGATTAACTGTGTCGTCCAAATCACTACGAGTAGAAAGCCATCTTATATACCTATGTACAATTTTTGGCAGATAAGGATGGGCAAGGAGATGTCTACTACTTAAAGGGTCACCACAAAAATACGTTTTTACGTTTTTACAATAATAAAAAAGCTCTTGTTGCAGACGTGTATGTTACATTACCTTATAAAAACGAAATGGAATTATTATGTTTACCAACCGAAAAACCCTTTGCTCCCTTTAATACAAATGAATATTTGAGTTTTAACGACAACACATTTGCCAAAAACAAAAAATTAAAGTTTTACACAGATGCGTGGAAGAGTGTAGACATTTCATTTACCCAAGTAAAGGTGGAGAGAATTAAAATCATTACAATGCTAAAAATTGCAGAGGACATAAAATTTAGAGATTGTCATCCACTAGAAGAATTTTCAAAAAGTACAGGACTGGTAATAGCTGGAATTAAAAACTATAAAAACCTGGCTTTACAAATGGTTTTCAGTATATGGTAATAACAAATGATTAGACATTATTTCATCCATATGTGTAAAGTATCACAATAAGAAACATAGTGCTACAGGGAAGAAACCAATTAATGTCGGACTTACATCCACAATGACAAAGCGAGTAATCAAAACTATAAAAAACACGGCTTAACAAAGAGTTCCCAGTCAATGGTTATAACAAATGGTTAGTAATTATTCCATCCATATGAGTAAAGTATAACAATAGGAAACATAGTGCTACAGGGATGTAACTAATTGATTTCAAACTTACATTCGCATTGGCAAAGCGAGTAATCAAAACTATAAAAACCTGGCTTAACAAAGAGTTCCCAGTCAATGGTTAGAACAAATGGTTAGTAACATGGGAAACATAGTACTACAGGGATAAAATCTATTGATGTCGGACCTACATTCGCAAAGGCGAAGCGAGTCATTAGAACTATAAAAACCTGGCTTAACAAAGATTTTCCAAATAATGGTAATAACAAATAGCTAGACATTATTCCATTTATATGTGTAAAGTATACCAATGGGAAACATAGTACTACAGGGATAAAATCAATTGATAAAAAAATTTAAAACAAATTACATAGAAATAATCACTATTACACCGAAAGAGCTCTTATCGAGAATCTCTATAGATCCGCTAGAAAGGTTTCTAGACAAAGAAAAATAGAGACATAAAATAGTAACCTGCTTAAAATCAAGTCTTTGTATTTATTTAATATAATAATTTTAAATCCTATTTGTCTTTTTAAAAATAATGTTAATTTAGGTTATTTAATAATTTTATAGCATTAGAAAACTTGCTTGTCAAAAGGTAATATTGTAGAAAAAATATTTTCTTTAATTTGACCTCTACCAAGACAGAAAGAATACCAATTAATCCAGGTGGTTTTTTTATCTGAAAATAACAATATCGGTTAATATTAAAAAAAACAACTTTTAAAAGAAATTAATAGTTATGAAATACCCTGTATTATCAGTGTTCCTAAACCAAGTACCAATATAGAAAATCTCCTAAAACTTTTGTAATTTATAGAGAATTGTCATTGCCAACCCGGATTTAACAATATTCATTTAACAAAATATGATTATAAAATAGTTTATCAAATAGTTATAATAATTTTATTTCTATCTAAATTAAACTTATAATGTAAAATACAAAAGTGTAAAATCTCACCTAATTAAGAAGATTTTGTGGTTTAAACTTAATTACCAAAAATCCAATGATTTAATTGGTTTTCATAATTTAAAGATGAAGCTTTCTGAGATTTTAAGATTTATATAAATATGTTAGCACCAAAGAGATCGGGGTCAGTCCTCGGCATTCCATGGCCCAAATAGTGTCAATCATGTCTTTTTTCTTAACGAAAGGACGGCCATTGCTTGCTAAAAAATTAATTAAAAAATTAGTTAATTTGTGAAGTACAATATCTTGGAGGTAACATAAGTGTCATTTACCTGTTTGTATAAAGTTATTAGGTATTTTTATTATATTTGAATGGTATAATTTTAAAAAAAATTTTACGGGTTGCACTCTGGGAGTGCCGGCAGAAGTGAAAACTTAAGTATTAACGCGCGTGAAAATATTTTTAATCTGAAAAATATTGTCTCCAGATTTCCATAGTTTATGAATAATGCATTATTTTTATTAACGCTTCATTATAAATCATATATTAAACATCAGTACCAGATTTGAATGTTTTCGATTTCTTTCTTCCGCTTTTTGCTTGATCTTCTTTCAATATGGCGCTTTTCTTCCTACCTCGACTTTTTCAGTTTTCGGCTACCTCGTTTTCGGCTTCTGCTTCTATTTTTTCTTCGTCTTCGAGCCTCCGTTATCGGCAAACCAAAACCTAATTTAAACCTTCCCCCGTTCTCTTTGATCAAACCAGCTTTCAGTCCAGTTTTTAATGCTTTTTTAACACAAATTGATGCATTTTTTAACGGCTTCTTGCACTGATAAATTATTTGATCTAAAATTTTGTCGGGGGGAGAACCATTAGAGTCATTAAGACACGCTATGGTGTCCATAACATCTGCTAAAAACGACACCTCTCCTTGGACCATTTTAATGCAGCAAAAGCAGAACTTAATCAATAAACTAATGAAAAGCACTTAAATTTTGAATTTAGCTACTAAATTAATTTGTCAAAATGACATAAAAAATGTACTTGAATTTGTCAGTTTGTTGAATAAGGTTGCCAAGTTACCAGTCAAGAAAAGTCGCATTTTATATTGCTCCAGTGAAATACATCCGTCTTACGAATTTTCGATCAGGCCACGTTTAAAATTTTTTACCCATTACAAAAAAAGTTCACAGCGTGCCATAAGAAGTTATCACTTCAAAAACTTTTTTGTGATAAACAAACCTTTTTAGAAAAAAAACGGCCATGTTTAAAATCGCCAAATATAAGAATTCTTAACAAGTTCAGTAATAGTTAAAATCAATAAACTCTACATTTTAAATAACAGTGTTAGTGAGCTTACTTACCATTATTTAAATACATCGATTATTTTGACTAAGGTAACACTTTTTAACTGATGTGAAAAAAAATTCCTATTTAATTCAGGATTGATCCTGTCGTCCATGAACAACACTTTACTCATAGATTACGGGTCATTAATATTGACATAGTTTGACATTTTTGACATAAGACAAATATTTCAAGCGTTGCCATGTTTTGTGATACACAAGACAGACTTTTTAAGCGTTGCCACATTTTTATTAATTTCCATAAATTTTTTGTTGTATTAACTAAAAGTATACTTAAAGTAAAAAAATTTGTAAAAAATTATTAATTAAAAATAAAAATAAAAAAGAATATAATTTTAAAAAGGATTTTATTATGTTTAAATTGTAATTTGTAAATTTAAATAGTGTGAAAGTGAATGTCTGGTTGCATACTTCAGTTAAGTTTATTTATTTGTATACTTTCTAAAATTTTCCATGTGTTTGTTTTATTTTGTTAAAATTTTAGTGTTAATAAACAAAGTTATTATTTTATGTCTATCATCCTTTTAAATTAAACCGACACTGGAAATAAAGGGATCTAAGCTCTGAATAATAATAGTTAATAATAAAAAATAATTAATATTGGTTTTTATTATTTTTTTTATAAAAAACAATTGACGCCCAAGGTACATTAATTTTTATTTATTTTTTCAATTAAGTAACGAAATTATATTTTTACACACCAATTATTTTTAACAATAATAAACTTTTTTAATCAACTTTTAGAATCGATATAGAAACTTTCGGATATTCTATATTGATATTGTAATCGATATAAAATATTTCGTAGCAATATATACATATATTTATATATAAATATATATATATATATATATATATATATATATATATATATATAAAATTATAAAAAACTGTAGTGTTATTACAGTAAACTATAAAGGGTTTATTTTCGACAGCGTGAAGAGTTGTAAAATTGTGTAACTGATTGTTTAAAAACCAGCTTAGTTTTGCTGTATGATACCTATTTTAATATAGGTGTATATATATATATATATATATATATATATATATATATATGTGGGTCGTTTATGCATCAGATAACAACTACTCCCCTGACTATATGTTGCGACAGGTATTGAATTACATTCGATGCATAATCGTGTATACTATACCCCATCACAGGAAGCAAGGTATACAGATGCTTGTTAAGTAAGAGAAAGGGCCATTACCTTTATTTAATTGCAGCTACCACCTATGTACTGGTTTCAGGATATTTGTCCATCGTCAGCATAGGTAAGACCTGCAATTAAATAAATTTATGGTTTTTGTTCCTATTAAAAACACATAAAGGACCGCGTTTATTGCAACATATATATGTATATATATATATATATATATATATATATATATATATATATATATATATATATATATATATATATATATATATATATATATATATATATATATATATATATATATATATTCCCTGAAAATCAAAGGGATGAAATAAATGTGAGCAAAACGAAAGTAATGGTTTTTGAAAGAGAAGAAAGCATGACAAACTGTGGGGTTTCGATTGAGGGAGAAAGAGTGGAACAAGTTAATGAATTTGTGTACTTGGGTTCAAAATTTACTAGAGATGGAAAGTATGACAGTGACATTGAGCGAAGGGTGTTGGCAGGAAAACAAATGAATGGGGCACTGCATAGCTTTATAAATAGCCAGAAAGTGTCAAAAAAGGCACGTCTGGCGGTGCATAGAGGTGTGTTGGTTCCTACACTTATGTATGGTAGTGAATGTTGGGTTTGGCAAAAGAGGCATGAAAATAGGATTAATGCTGCGAAGATGAGTAGTTTAAGGAGTATAGCCAGAGTGACTCGGTTGGATAAAGTTAAGAATAGTGAGATAAGAAAACGCTGTGGTGTAAAAGAAGATGTGGTCACAAAGATAGATAAAGGAATGCTTAGATGGTTTGGACACGTAGAAAGGATGGATGAAGGAAGATTGACGAAACAAATTTATAAGACGAGTGTGAATGGGCAAATCGGTAGAGGTCGACCTCGGAGAACATATCTCGATCAGATCAACATTGTTTTGAAGAAAGGCCAGGTCAAGAGTACCAACAACCAAAGAGCATGTATGAGAGCACTGATGAAAGTGGAGGAAGCAGAAGATGTGTGTACGAACCGTAGAAAGTGGAAGGAAGTGGTCTCTGCCTACCCCTATGGGAAAAAGGCGTGACTTTATGTATGTATGTATGTATATATATATATATATATATATATATATATATATATATATATATATATATATATATATATATATATATATATATATATATATTTATCTGTGCTAAAGAATGTGAAATTTTTGAATGAAGGGTGTAATGTATTTGGTGAAATCTCGAAATTAAATCAATCACTGAAAACCATTTTGATCTACCTAATTGATCTAGAATCGAGTCAATTCTTGGCAATGAAAATTTATTAGTTACCAACTTTTTATTCAGTTACCTGTAATTGATAACCAATCTCCATGATTTCTGATCGTTTGTGATTTTTTGGGAACTAATAAAACTTGTGAATGTTATTCTGAGATTAAGGGTTCAATGATTCCGTGATCAAGTAAATTTTATACTTGCCTATCCAACTTATCTTTCTGAGAATGTGGCGTTCTGTAAATTTTTATATAGACGGGTGTTGTATGCCTTGCGCGAGGTTTTTGTTCATAAAAATAATTATGTGTTTAATTGTCACTTTTTAAAGCAAAAATATCAAAAAAAATCTAATTCATTTTCGCCAGTGTCACAGAACCTAATATTGTGTTACGGATACTGATTGTTTCTATTATTATTTATATATAAATTTTTATTGTTAAAGTGTAAGTCATTATTGTATCGGTTAAAGTTATTGTTGTTATTGTGAGGCATTGTGATTAAAATTATTATTGTTCCTCTAACGCGGTTCATGCGCGATGTTTGCAAATTTGAGTTGACTTGATGAATATTATTATGAAAATTATTGTATGAATTATTGTGAAATCCTCTGGCAGCATTACCATATCCGTAAAATTGGCGGCCCCTGCTACTAAAGTTAAATACATTTGACTGTGTTGCGGCGGTAGTATCTACAGTGATAAATTTGGTGATTGCCTCCTGAGCTAAGGTGAAACTACCCGCTGTCATAATTATTTTTATTTTATCGCTGGATGCATTAAAGCATAAGGCTTTTACGACGTTGTCCGCCGTGTATTTGTTTGCCTACTCAACGTCTGAGATGCAAGCAGCATGTAATTTGTTATAGTCCGTACACAATTTGTTGATAGCTCACTGCAAGTTTGACCCTCATTAGAGAACTGAAATACAGAGAGGACAGGTAGTATGATATAATAACAAAAACCAACCTAAAACTGGCAGTTTAAGATGTTTTCGACTAACCCACCTTGTATCTGAATAAATACAATACAGCTATAGAACTTTTAATCCGATTATGTAGGTATTTTGAGTGGAAATGACTGACCAGTGTCGTAGAGTATATGATTAAAACATTACGTTACTTTAAATAAATAAATATATTAATATTCTTAAACTGTAGGTACTGTAAATTGTATTTTTATTTTAATAAAATTTCTTTATTTTATTTAAAAATAAAAAGTTACTTGCAATTTGTAAAAGATACATTTATTTAATTAATACCTATTTTTAAATGATATAAACTACGATTACTTACAAAACTATTCAAATTCAAAATAAACAGGATCATCTTCGGAATCCGAGTCGTCTTGCAGGTTAATAATTAGCGGTTGTGTCTCTACAGTCGCATCAATTATATTGTCAAGATCCCACATTTTTTGTTCTTCTTCTATTACATGTCTTACTGCATCTCGCCAATTTTGTTCTGTAATATGTTGTAAAGACTCATATAACAATTCACGTACAGCTTGTATTTTATATGACGTATTTTTTCTAGCCACATAGCTTTTCATTTGTGCCCAAATGAGTTCAATTGGATTTAATTCGCAGTGGTAGGGTGGAAGTCTAAGGACTGTGATGTTTCGTCTTTCCGCCATTTTGTCAACTACGTATTTCTTGAACTTAGATTTGTGTTGCCGGGCAATTTTTAAAAGTTCTGCTTTAACCATTCCATCTTTGTAAGGCAGGGACTTATTCCGCAGCCATTCAATGATATCCTGTTTCTTCCACGCAGTCGTTGGAAGTCTTTCTACTAGTCGTGAATGATAAGGTGCATTATCTAATACTATAATTGAGTTTGGTGGTATATGTTCAATCATCTGCTCAAAATACTCTTCGAAAACATCAGCTGTCATCTCCTCGTGATAGTCTTTTGTGCTTTTGGATTGAAATTCCAACAAACCATGCTTAGCAAATCCTTTTTCACTGCCAATGTGAGAAACTATTAATCTACTGCCTTAACCAGAGGGTGGGGAAATACCAGTAGACCAACCTTCCATAAAGGCTTGCCTGGAGCTTGATATATTTTTATCTGACCAAATTTTTGTGAGAGTATGACCTGCGTTTACCCACGTTTCGTCCTGATAGTAAATTGGCTTTCCTTCAGCCCGAAATTTTTGTATAGATCTTAGATACTTTCTTCTCCAACATATTATCTCTTCCCGGTCAATCAAAAGTGATTTTCGGTCTGATTTCTCCCACCGGAAATTTAATTCTTTTAAAACTTGCCACAATTTGGTTCGTCCGACATGAGGCAAATCCGGGTCGTCTCTAACTTCTTGTAAAATTTTGTTTAAGTTGGGTATTTCTTTTTTGTAAAAAAATTCGTGAATTTTCCTTCGAATACCATTTTTGGCAAATTCATCAATTTCAATAGGTTTTCTCCCCCTCTTTAAGTATTCGTTTGTATTTGGGTTAGCTATACCTTGTTTTTTTCTTTCTGATAGGAACCTATATATTGTTGACTCCCCTACGCCCGTCATGTGGGCACAACTCTTGATTATGTTCTGAACAGTGTTTGTGGGATTCTGAGAAAGCAGAGCATCGTGAACGTTCAAAACAATAGTCTTCTCTCTTGGTGAATAGACAGACTTACTGACTGTACGCAACAGTACCGGTGTAAAACTTGATGATGTTGATGATGATGACGAAGCCATCGCAAGCAATCAAACAAAACAAGCAGGAACGAAAGGTACGTATATGTTTGTAGGAATATGAAAAAAAGTTACTCACGCACTGCACAAAATTCGCAAAATAAATATTAGAGACGTTAATTACTGCCGTAGACGCCGAAACACCAACGAGCCGTAAATTAAATGCGATCAAAAACGTACTAAACCTAATGAGGGTCAAACTTGCAGTGAGCTATCAACAAATTGTGTACGGACATGAATAAACACCTCAGGAACCTCCGCCTATGATTTTACGACTATTACGGCCGTTTTATGACTTGGACGCACATTTTGTGCTATCGACAAATTATGAACGGACTATAGTTAATTTTTCAATATCGTTGGCGTAAGCTTCAGCTGAAAGGAAGTGGTCTCTGCCTACCCCTATGGGAAAAAGGCGTGACTTTATGTAAATATGTATGTCCGTTTCCAGTGAGAAACATATTGTTTAAATTAAAGTTACAGAACTTATCACTTTTTAAAAAACATGAAAACAATTAATTTAATATCATATATGTGTGTTAGTTATTTTTATTTTTTAATTATTTTAATAGTACCCTTTAACTAATGCCCCAAACTTCGATTCGTCAAAGACTAAAATTAAAGATATTGACCGATTATTTTAAAATATTTTTTATAAAATATTCATAAATTATAATTATTAAATTTTTTGTAATAATCTGAACATTTATTAAAATTAATTTTAATAATATTCTAAAATTGCAAGAATGCATTTTACCATAAATAATTCAAATGTTAAAAAAAATATTTTTATAAATTATTCAACTAAATGATATATAAATAATAAAAATTCATTTTTTAGTTTACATTTCTGCTTGGCATATAAAGAAATTACAGTACGTAATGGCTCTTTTCATAAATTTTTTAGTAGTTTTTACAATTTGTGTGGCAATTACCAGTGCCGCCGGTACCAACAACACTTCGAGGTCTTGGGAAGATCGTATTGGATCTATTGTACCAACATACCGATATGGAAATAAATTATATTACATGGGCGTTCATTTTACAGTAAGGACAAGCTCAAACATATTTAATAATTACCTATCTATACTTTAATATAATCCAACGCAGATAATAATTTGACTAAAATTTGTTAACTACCATGTTGTATTTTACAGGCTAAATGGTTTACGGCTTTCCAATTCTGTCAGTCTCTCAACATGCAACTTTTAACAATTCATTCAAAAGATGAAAATGACAGAATATATAAATACGTCAGAGAAGCTAGTAAGTTAATTTAAAAAATTTAAAATAAATTTAAAGTACATATTACAAATTAAGAAAAAACTACTTTAGATCCAATTCAATTTTAAACCGCTTATAAGAACAGCACATAACAGTACGACAATTTCATCATTTTTTTTTATTTTCTGTTGTTTTACCCAATAATTTTGAAGAAATAACCAAAAAACCAAAGAAGGGTTAACACAAATTTAATATCATTAAGATCTGTTCCAACATAGAATAACTTTTAAAGTGTCCTTAACTAAATTCATTAAAGTAGTTTTGATTTTTTTATATCCCAAATTATCTCAAATTTCCTCACTTCGAAATAGGTACTATATAGTATTTTATAAATTTATTAACTATTTACTTCCGGATTTTTTTAATATAGGTACTCGTATTTAGGCATTTAAAATTATAAATGGGTAATTAAAACTCTTTTGACAGCACTTTAAAGACAAATTTTTTTACTATGATTACGTTAAATTATTTAGCTGTGTTTGTATATACCATACAACTATACCTATGCACTATAACTATGTCTTTCTACAAATTTGGAAATATGCATTATTTATTTATTGGGGAAATCAATTTTTACATTAGTTTACTTTTTATAATTCTTTATTATTACAAGGAGTGGTTTATCATTGAAAAAAAAGTTAGACAGGGATGTGTGGCTTTGCCATGGCCGTTTAACTTATACATAGACGATTGTTTCAAAAATTTAAAAAAAAGTGCGTATCAATTGAAAATGAATAAATTGATCGCCGATGATTAGGTTATATTAGCGTCATCTGAGGAGAAAATGCAGGCGATGTTTAATATATTGCATGCTCCAAAAATCTACGAGCTGCTGATTAAAGAAGAGAAAGTGGAACAAGTATGAGTTTGTATAGTTGGGTTTAAAGTTAAAAGAGATGAAAAGTATAACTGTGCTACTGAGCGAAGGGTATTGGTATGGCATTAAATAAATGGGGCCCCGTATAACTTTATGAGCAGCCAGAATGCTTTAAAAAAGGCGCGTATGGCTGTGCATTGAGAAGTACTGATCCCAACCTTAATATATGGTAGTGAATGTTGGGTTTGGCAGAAAAAGCATAAAAATTAGAATAATTGTACGAAGATGAGAAGTATAGCCGAAATTACTAGGTTGGATATAGTAAAGAATAGTGAGATAAGGAAACACTGTGGTGTTTGGTTACAAAAATAGATAAAGGAATGCTTAGTTGGTTTGAACACGTAGAGAGGATGGATAAAGAAAGATTAAAGAAACAGATTTATAAGGCCAGTGTGAATGGGCATGTCGGTACAGGTTGACATTACCGAACATATCTTGATCAAATCGACATTATTTTGAAGAAAGGCCAGATGAAGAGTACCAATCACCGACGAGCATGTAGGAGAGCACTGATAAAAGTAGAAGACAAAAATATGTTTGTAAGAACCAAAGTTTTAATGAAGAGCAAGGTTTTTACCTTAGAAATTAATGTGATAGATGGTAATAATAAGTTTAATGTTTTAGATAAAGGAAACGAATACTGGATAGGGGGTACAAGATTGGTGGATGACATCAATTGGATTTGGTTGGCTTATGGATATCTAATTGAATACACAAACTGGTCAGCTGGACAACCTTCTAGTTATAGCGAAAAATGTTTACAACTTTGGATTACCAACAACGAATTGACATGGAACGATAGAGACTGTAATACAGAATTTCATTTTATATGTGAAAAATACCTGTACACCTAAATTATATTGAAACTTCATATTAAAATGCAGTTGAATTAAAAATATTTATATTTTTTTTTATTAATAATATAATTTAAATTTATATATTTAATACCCTGAAACGGTAGAAATTATCTGTTAACAATTACAATAATCTTATATTATTTAATTAAATAATAATTATGGTCTGTTATAATACTCACATAATATTCATATTTCGAAATTTTAATTTCAAAACTCTTCTAATAAGAAATAGTACATTACACACCGAGGCAGGAAGAGATTCATTCCTGTCGTGAGATTAGTTAGTTAACCGAGACGCAAAGCGTCGAAATATAAATAAAGGTGGTGTGCTGCTGACTTATTAAAACATTCTTACAGGGAAAACAATTCACTGAATCAGCGGTTCTCAAACTTTTGTTATTCACGCCCCCCTGTTTTAATTTAAAAAAATGTTGCGCCCCCCAATCCGTAGACCTAGGAATTTGGACTAAAATAGGCAACATTGTCTCGTCGAGAGCGCCAAAGATGCTGTCGGAAAGATCGCGGCGTTCGTGCCACGTATTCAAGCTTCCTGATCTTTCTCGAACTGTCTGAACGCGACTATAAATACAGAAGCGCATATACGGTATTCTCAGTCTCTAAGTGAAGGTGTTTTAACACTAAGCAAGCATTATTGTGAAGTGTGAGTGTATAAGTAGATGCAGTATGGATAAATTTTTAAAACGAAAACTTGAGGATGACGGGGCTTGTACATCGACAGGTTCAGGTGGAAATCGTCCGAAATCTAAAACAAGAAAATATGACCCACCATACCTAAATTTGGGCTTTACTAGCCTTGAAGTAGGTGGCGATGAAAAACCACAATGCGTTATCTGTTTAAAAGTATTGGCTGCAGATAGCATGAAACCAAATAAATTACAGAGGCATCTAGAAACGCTGCACAGAGAATATGTCAATAAACCGCGAGATTTTTTTGTGGAGAAACTCAGATTGTTTAAAAAACAAAAATCCAGCTTCCATAGAGTACTGGCAGTAAATGAGAAGGTTCTCTTGGCATCATATAAAGTGGCATACAAAGTAGCTAAATGCAAAAAACCGCACACTATTGCAGAGCAACTTATTTTACCCGCTTGCAAAGACATTGTAGAAATAATGTTTGGTGAAAATTTTACTTCACAACTTAACAATATTCCTCTGTCAAATGATACAATCTGTCGACGAATTAACGATATATCAGTTGATATGCAGCAGCAGCTTGAATCTGAGCTTACTGGAAACTTGTTTGCTATACAATATGAGTAAATTTTTTTGACATGCATGATTTTTGGGCTGATATATTGATCTGTAAACTATCGACAGGTCTCTTTGATTGTTTTTAAGCGAGGCAGCCTTTCGATGTGATAAGCGGCGGCGGCGTCTTTAAACTTTTTTTTAACGAAAATAGTCGCAAAAAGGGTAGACCTATCGTGTGGGCTGCGGACAGCCCGCAATGCGACTATTAGAAGGGAAAGGAATTATAGAAATAATTCCTATCGACTAGCACGAACATTGAATGGGCACGCTACTGGCGTCGTTGTGACGTAGTCGCAACAGCATTATGCCGACATAAGATTTTCAAAAAATTTGCTTTTATCATCTGTATACTGCATTAAAATTAATAATCATTTTAAAGTAAAATTTTTAGATCTACAACTTTTGTAAAAAAACTTTTTTTTGATATTCTTACAGGTTTTAACTTTGTTATCTTATTTCTAATTTCGCACAAAGTTTTAAGATGCAAAGCTTATAGTCCGGATGGTGTCACTTTTGGACTAGTGATTGACCTTCACACGAATTTTTTAGCGTGCATAGTTTTCCACACATATGAAGTCCTCGCGTCAGTCAGTCTAATAGCGGTGGGTGTGGGTGTGGAAGGCGGTGAAACTCGTCGGAAAAACCATAAAAAAAGTGAATATCTAACGTAAAATATGGTAAAAATGTTAATTATGCATAGTTAAAAGTGAAAATGGACGTCAGTCACGTTCCTGACGGGGGAAACATCGTCAGTAAGGTGTTTGAAGTAGCCTGAAAAATTTGAAAATTCAAGTGACTGATCTTTACTTGAAATTTTATGCAATAAATATTTGAATCAAATAAAACATGAAAATAAATGTCAGCCACGTTTATAGTGGTGGATTTTGCTTCAGTCGGATTTCCAAAGTCCAGGGCAGTGACTAGGTTTGTTTGGCGCGCTGCATCTTAGGCAGTTCGACTGACGAATAATCCATCAGCATCGTGCCGACTGACGATTGTTTATTGAATGTGCATATAATTTTGTTATTTATTTATCAATTTTAAGGTGATATAAATCACTAAATTTAATTCGTGTATAGTAGTAAGAACTAAGAAACCTGTTGCAAGAAATAGACAGACTCAATATTTATGTCCTAGGAGTCTGCTAAACAAGATGGCAAAATCTGTAAAAAAATTGTCCCATTATCGGTTTTGGTAATGCTAGTACAGTTAACTGCATATCCAGTTAATATAAATATAATACAAATATATACACCCATTGCTGACAAAGATGACGCAGTTGTTAAATCTCTTTATCAACTTTTATCAGAAGCATTAGGTATGATGAAAAAACATGAAATTACTATTATAATGGGTGAATTTAATGCTAAGGTTGGATCAGAAAACACTCTTAATATTACTGGTAAGTTTGGATTGGAAAATCGAAATAATAGAGGAAAACGCTTGGTACAATTCTGCCAGGAAAAAAAATTTGTAATCATGAATATGTGGTTCTGCCTGCCAAATCGTAGACTGTACACCTGAAAGGCACCAAGTGATAGAGAAGGCAACGTTATAAGAAATCAGATTGATTACATATTAATTATTAAGAGATTTAAAAATTGCAAGTCGGTTAAGACCTACCCAGGTGCAGATATCCATTCAGACCATACTTTATTGTGTTCTATAATTAAAATCAAGTTAAAAACGGCCAATAAAACCCAGAAGACCCCTACGATAGCCCTAGATGCACTCCATAAACCTTACATACTAAATAAGGTCTCTCAAGAAATCAACACTAAAATTCATGAAATTAAATTTAAAGATCCTATCACTGCGAATGATTACTGGAAACAAACAAAAACCTCAATAATGACTACAGCTCAAAAGAATTTACCAAAAAAACGTAAGGCTAAAATGAAGACACAGGATATTTTAGACCTAATGGACATAAGAAGACAACACAAAACCAAAAATAGAGAAAAGTATAATGAAATTCATGAGGAAATACGGAAAAGAATTAAAGCAGCAAAAGAACGATGGCTAAAGGAATCTTGTCTAGAAATTAAAAAACTGAAACAACAGAATGACAGTTTCCACTTACATAAAAAACTAAAAGAATTAACGGGTACATGTAAAACTTACAAGACAAGAATCATCCGAAACTCTAGTAGAAGAATATTAAGTGAGGTAGAGGAGCGCTATACCGAATGAAAAAATTATATAAAAGAATTATTCAAAGACCATCAAAGAGAATACCAACAAACAACATGAAACAGGGACAAAGGCCCACCGATCCTAGTTTCCGAAGTACAAAAAGCAATAGATCAAGCGAAGCGAAGAAAGACCCCTGGACCAGACGAGGTACCTGTAGAATTGTTAAAATTATTAGACGACGAGAGCGTTGGGATCATCACATCCTTATTTAACAAGATATTTAGCACTGGTGAAATACCAAACGACTGGTTAGAATCCTTATTTGTTACCATCCCGAAAAAGAGTAACCCAAAAGAATGTGGTGATTACCGACTTATCAGTTTGATGGGTAACACACTTAAAATATTTTTGAAGATACTGCATCATCGTATATATCGACTTTGTGAGGACAGAATAAGTGATGAGCAGTTTGGTTTTCAAGGCGGTATGGGTACCCGTGAGGCGTTGTTCTGCATGTGAACAATTTTGCAAAAGAGTGTTGAATTTCGCAAAAACATTTACGTATGTTTCATCGATTTCGAGAAAGCCTTTGACAACGTACCGCATACATCACTGTTTCAATGCTTAGATCTAATTGGTCTTGACTCATATGATGTAAGACTGCTTAAAAACCCTTACTATAACCAGACTGCTATAGTAAAAGTGGAACGAGAGGTTTCAGAAAAAGTTCCTATTAAACGTGGCGTTAGGCAGGGATGTGTCATGTCTCCAATGCTTTTTAATGTCTATTTGAAAGCTGTCTTTGAAGAAGCGCTGAAATATTGCCATAAAGGTGTTAAAATTGGTGGAGAAGTCGTTAACAACATTAGGTACGCTGATGATACTGCTATAATAGCAGAAAGCCTTGAAGACCTCCAAACACTACTAAATGCAGTAAACAATGCATGCAAGGAAAATGGTTTAAGTGTCAACACAAAGAAAACGAAGTGAATAGTTGTTGATAAAATTAATATCGAGTATCCAAAATTAAAATTAGATGGTAAAATTCTTGACAGAGTACAACACTTTAGGTATTTGGGTAGCTGGATGGACTGTACAGTTAAAAGTTAAAACCGATGAAGAAATCTTAACCAGAATAGAACTGGCACGTAAAAGATTCACTAGTTGGCGTTCTGTACTATGTAATAGAAGTCTTTCGATGAACATCCGTCTAAGAGTATTAAAGTGCTACGTTTGGTTTTTTTTTTTATGGATGTGAAACCTGGACACTGAAAGTAAAGCATCTAAATAAGCGTTTGAGTTATGGTGCTATCGCCGTATGCTAAAGTTTCCGTGGATAGCACACGTAACTAACGACCATGTGTTAGAATCCCTACATAAAGAGCGAGAATTGACAAACACCACCAAAATAAAAAAAGTCGAATACTTTGGACATATGATGAGGGGGCATAAATATCACATGCTTCGATTAATTATCCAGGGTAAAATTAAAGGAAAGCGATGGATTGGCAGAAAACAGCTTTCTTGGCTTCGTAATATTAGACATTGGATGGGTCGAACAGTCGAAGAATTGTTTCATGTAGCTACCGATCGAGAAGCTTTCCAACAAATTGTCAACTCTATGATAGCCAACGCCTGAACGCTTAATGATAGCCAACGTTTGAAAACAAGCATGGCACACAAAGAAGAAGATAGTTACTACCACTATTCTTCTTAATTAAAATAATGCGTTCACTGAAATATCATTCATTTTTTATTTCTGATACAAAATACAAAATTTTTATAAACTGGCTTTAGTCGTAAACAGTAGATGCTCCGAAAAATATAAGGGGAGGGTTCAGATATTCGAGATGAATAGAAATATAGCTCTTACTGAAACATTCTTAGTCTACCATTAGTTTTAAAAATATCGATTTTGGATTTGATTACTGAGCAAATAATATATTTTTAAAAGAAATCTTTTATGTATTTCATGATATTATTATAAACTGCATAAGAAGTAAAGAATAAATGCTATTTTAATAAGCGAGATATTTTAATTTAGAAGAAAAGTGTTAATAACTGTTCAAAAATTTTATTTAGTGATTTATATCACCTTAAAATTAATAAATAAATAACAAAATTTTATGCACATTCAATAAACAATCGTCAGTCGGCACGATGCTGGTGGATTATTCGTCAGTCGAACTGCATAAGATGCAGCGCGCCAAAGAAACCTAGTCACTGCCCTGGACATTGGAAACCCGACTGACGCAAAATCAACCACTATAAACGTGACTGACATTCATTTTCATGTTTTATTTGATTCAAATATTCATTGCATAAAATTTCAAGTGAAGATCGGTTACCTGAATTTTCCAATTTTTCCGGCTACTTTAAACCCCTTACTGACGATGTTTTCCCCATCGGGTACGAGACTGACGTCCATTTTCACTTTAAATGATGCATAGTTAACATTCTACCTAAGTTTTACGTGAAGATTATTCACTTTTTTATATGGTTTTTCCGACGAGTTTCACCGCCTCCCACATCCACACCCACCGCGGTCGCGTTGACTGACTTCCAATTTTGATCGCAGCAATGGCGAAACTCTTTAATTAATCACATTCTAGTCGGAGATAAATCTTTTTTTTTTTTTATTAACAATTACCACTGTGTTAAGATTGCAATCTGATCATAAGATCAATCAGCAACTTACAGCTAACTTAAATTACTACTCTGTAACTATCTAAGGTCTTACTCAACATCATCCTTAGATTTCTAATACATTTTGTACACTTATTAACGTACACTTTAACACGCACATTACTCTGCTTTTGACAATCACTTCACCAACTCGTAAGGTTTAATCCTCTTGAGTCTTCTCGCTATTCCTGCAGTATCAAGAAGGTGGATTACCTCAACATTGGTATGATGATGAAGTCGTAGTTCATAACTCTTGGCAAATTTGACTATAGTTATATCCAGATCCTTATGGAGGTTACTGTTTCGAATGTACCAGGGTGCATCCACGATGTTCCTTAGTACCTTGTTTTGAAATCTTTGAATGATTTGTAGACTACTTTGACTAGCACATCCCCATAGTTAAATACCATACGACCAAATGGGTTTGAGTATTTGTTTATATAGCATAAGCTTGTTGTGTACAGACAGAGTGGAGTTTCGTCCGATCAATGATAAAAAGTGACACTACCTCCCGGACTATTGAGATAATATTAAAAATGCTCGCACATTTGGGATTCAGCACCAAGGCATTCTCTTTGTCTTCTAAATTCCATTCAGATAAGGGCCATTCAGTTGATAAACAGCTCAACTCTCACAGATACCTTTCACCCTCTAAAGCATAGAAAAAGAGTTGCAGACCAGTCATTACTCTACCGATATTTCCACGGCAGATGCTCCAGAGAAATAAAAACTCATATCACCACTGACCACATTCGGCTGAAGAACTTGGCACGCTGATCAGTCTCATCCATTTACTCTCAAGATTGACACTACAAGCACCAATCTCCATCAAGAATCCTTCTTTTACAGGGATGCTACGGAATGGAACAAGCTTCCAAAATCAGTTTTTCCAGAGAACTATGACCTACAACTTTTTAAAAAGCGGGTCCACAATCATCTCCTTTTTATAATCCCTTCCCCTTCTAATAGTCGCAGTGCGGGCCGGGCCGTCCGCGGCCCACACGATAGGTCTACTCTTTTTGCGACTATTTTCTTTAAGAAAAAAAAATGCAATCTTTACCAAGAAATTTAGATTTTAGGGCTACGTTTATTGGACTATACGAGTATAGTAAAGAAAAATGTTTGCGGGACTCTTGTAAAGTATTTTTTAAATGTTTAGCGATATGGTATTTAGACAAAGCCTTGTTATAAAATGCCATCAATAAAGAAAAATATGCAAGCGTATTGCAATGTGCTCTTTATCTCTTAAACATTGTATGAAAAACATGTTTACCTAGTATCATAAAGACATATAATTATAATAAATACTATGATATTATTTTTTTATCTTGTTGACAATTTATTAAAATGTGTTGACATATTTACCAATTTAAAATTTACAAAATTACTAAATAACTAAAATAAACTTATACAGTGCTTTCATTTTAAAACCAGCCATTCCAAATTATTTTTTGCGTAAATGTCTGAAAAACAAAAAACATCCAATTTTAAATCAACGGAAAGGTTTAGAAATGTTATTCTAATGTTTCCAATTGGCACCACTTTAACATCTTCCAACCCTTTTTGTAACCCTTTAACGGGCAGAAGAAATTTTTTAATAAAATATAAAATGTTAATGGGTTAAAATAAAAAGCGTGTTTCAAGGATATTTAAAAAATTAATAAATTTTTTTTTATTATAACCAATATGCGATAAGTGGTGGCTAGTATATTGTCCACAGAACCGTAAGGTACCCCACTAATTTTGTTGTTAGTACATTAACCACCTCACAAAAAATCAAATTATAATAGAAACCATGCAACTTAAGTGAAAAACAGTAAAATAACCAAGTATCGTGATATGGACCAAACACACTATGCATAATGCAACATTGCATTATTTTGGTTGATCGAACTACTTTTGCTTCTGTGCTACAATAAGCACATCTACGAATAGTCATTTTTATGGAAATGTGTATTGGAACATTTGCTGTTGTTGGAACACCAACCGATATTCCTCCGGACTTTTTTTGGAATTTGACGGTCATATTGATCAAATATTTTTTTCGTTGTCAGGCATTTAATGCACCGATGAGTTCATTGGCCAATATAGAATTGTAGAGTGTAGACTTTTCAAGCTATCATACAGCAAAGGTGTATTTACGACCATATGGAAAAATCCAACTAATTTCAAAAAAGGGAAATTTACCCACTAAAACATAGAAGAAAAGTTGCAGACCAGACATTACTCTACAGGTATTTCCATGGCAGATGCTCCAGAGAAATAAAAAATCTTATACCACCACTGGCCACATTTGGCCGAAGAACTCTGCACGTTAATCAGCCTCACCCATTTACTTTTAAGATTGACACTACAAGGACCAATCTACATCTAGATTCTTTTTTTTACAGGGCTGCTACAGAATGAAACAAACTTTTAAAATCAGTTTTTCCAGAGAACTTTGACCTGCAACTGTTCAAAAAGCGGGTTCACAATCATCTCCTTTCTATAATCCCTATCCTTTTTAATAGTTGCAGTGCGGGCCGTCCGCGGCCCACACGATAGGTCTACCATTTTTGTGACTATTTTCAGTAAAAAAAAATACTTCGGAATTGTAGAAGTGACAATGGTTTTATTTTTTTTGTTTACAAGCATGTTTGTAGCAGATAAAACTATTAACAATTAAAGAATCTATAGGATAATAAAATATCTTCAGCTACCAGCGCCGACTTATGTTATAAAATGACATATATTGATCAAAAAGATCGACACCATCCATATTATTACTGTTATTTCTGACCAAGTAGTGTACTAGAGCGTATAAAAGTTGAGAATTTGCAAGAAGAAGGTATAAAAGAGGAGTTCGTTAGTAAATTTACCGAGATATTTGACAGTTTAGATGAAGCATGTGAGGTTGAAGAATTGTGGAAGCTATTCAAGAAAAGAATCGTGGATATTGCTATAGAAGGAAAGGATGCAAGTTACAGAAAACGTGCGTAGAGGTTCAAAAAGCAGTGTCAGAAAAGAAGAAATCCTGGCTGGATTGGCTAGCTACAAAAGCCAATCAAAGAACGCAAAAGGCAACGATTGAGGATGTAAAGAAGACAAAGAATGAGTATAAAAGGTTAAAAGGTGTGGCAAAAGAGGTTGTGGCAAAAAATAAGGAGAGTGATAAAGATGAATTTGATAGAAGGTTATCTGACGATTTCCAAAACAATATTAAACTCTTCTGAAAGTCCATAAAAACAGCCAGAGGTAAAAAAACTACCTCGCAATTGGAAAGAATCAGAAACCAAGATGGTAATATGGTAAAAGGAGAGGAATGCGTATTAAAGAAATGGAAGGAATACTTCGAAAGTTTATTTGAGAAAGAGGATACACAAGTACAGGCCCAATTCGAAGACATGAGTGAAAGTTGCAATGAAAGTGAAATTACTACGACAGAAATTGTGGAAGCGTTGAACAGTATGAAATTGGGTAAAGCTACTGAGTACGACAGGATAACAGTTGAAATGCTGAAGGCTGGACAAAACGTGGTAGCTAGTCTACTGGACCGCCTTTTTAACCTTTGTTGGAGAAGTGGTAGTGTACCAGACGACTGGTGCAAGGCCGTTATCATGCCGCTTTACAAGGGAAAAGGTTCGCAGCAGGACTGTAAGAACTACCGAGGTATTAGTTTACTCAGCATAGTCGGCAAGCTGTATGCAAAAATATTGATCAAAAGAGTAACGAATGAAACTGAGAAGATAATATGGGATGTGCAAGCAGGATTTAGAAGAGGAAGGAGATGTATGGATCAGGTCTTTTCCTTACGAGGTATAGTCGAAAAATTCTTGGCTAGAAGTCAGAAGGTCTATTGCGCTTTTATAGACTTAGAAAAGGCCTATGACAGAGTGGTGAGGAGTGAATTGTGGTCTACATTGTCTATGTATGGGGTGAGTGGTAGTTTAATACGAGCACTGAAATCACTTTACGAGGATTCCACTGCTTGTGTCAGGATAAACGAAGCTTGCACGGACTGGTTTAACATCGAAAAAGGTGTGAGACAGGGATGTGTGGCTTCGCCATGGCTGTTTAACTTATACATAGACAATTGTTTAAAAGATCTAAAAGAGAGTGCGTATGGATTAAAAATGAATGATTTGATCGTAAAATGCCTTCTTTACGCCGATGATCAAGTCATATTAGCGTTATCTGAAGAGGAGTTGCAGGCGATGGTTAAGGTTATGCATGATTCCCTGAAAATCAAAGGGATGAAAATAAATGTGAGCAAAACGAAAGTAATGGTTTTTGAAAGAGAAGAAAGCATGACAAGCTGTGGGGTTTCGATTGTGGGATAAAGAGTGAAACAAGTTAATGAATTTGTGTACTTGGGTTTAAAATTTACTAGAGATGAAAAGTATGACAGTGACATTGAGCGAAGGGTGTTGGCAGGAAAACAAATGAATGACACACTGCATAGCTTTATGAATAGCCAGAAAGTGTCAAAAAAGGCACGTCTGGCGGTGCATAGAGGTGTGTTGGTTCTTACACTTATGTATGGTAGTGAATGTTGGGTTTCGCAGAAGAAGCACGAAAATAGGATTAATGCTGCGGAGATGAGTAGTCTGAGAAGTATAGCCGGAGTGACTCGTATGGATAAAGTTAAGAATAGTGAGATAAGAAAACGCTGTGGTGTAAAAGAAGATGTGGTCACAAAGATAGATAAAGGAATGCTTAGATGGTTTGGACACGTAGAAAGGATGGATGAAGGAAGATTGACGAAACAAATTTATAAGGCGAGTGTGAATGGGCAAATCGGTAGAAGTCGACCTCGGAGAACATATCTCGATCAGATCAACATTGTTTTGAAGAAAGGCCAGGTCAAAAGTACCAACAACCGAAGAGCATGTATGAGAGCACTGATGAAAGTAGAGGAAGCAAAAGATTTGTGTACGAACCGAAGCAAGTTGAAGGAAGTGGTCTCTGCCTACCCCTATGGGAAAAAGGCGTGACTTTATGTATGTATGTATGTATCTCTGACTGAGAGGTGATAGTTTAGTAACTTTTGTTCGCCTGTTAAAGTTTTTTTATCGATGTTACATATTACAGATGGATTATGAAAAAAACTAAGAAAAATCAAGCTTTTTTTCCCACGGTCTTTTCACTTTCGAAAACTAATATTATTATAACAGGCAAAATCAGAATCTAAGGTTAAGAATCCAAGAGGTTGAGACACAAGTGAAAAAAAAAGGCCTACCATAAATTCCTTAACTCTTAAACAAAGCAAGATAAAACTTACTTAAAAGAAGCTCAAGCGAAGGTCCTTAGATTAATCTGCTAAAAGAAAAACGACGCATGGTAAAGAATAAATGCGATAAAGACCAAAAATATGTGTATATCTCTAAAAAATAAAAAACCCGCTGGACCCGGGAACATACCGGCGGCATTGTTTAATTACGGGACAGACTCTTTAAGCATCTCACCAAAATATTTCAAAACTGTTTCAACGGAATGGAAGTGCCTAAAGAATGGAAGACATCGTATATGTCAACTATTCCCAAGAAGGAAAGCAGAGACGACAGTGATAATTATAGAGGCATAGCAGTAAAAAGTTCAATGGCTCGAATATACGAAAAAAAAACTCGTCCAAATAATCGAAAAAGAATATAGCGATATGGAAGCGAAAGATCAGGCGGGCTTCAGAGCGGGAAGGTCTAAAGTGGATCATCTTTTTTCTCTCACCCAGACCATAAAAAAGAAAATATCATTTCAACAGGAAGTACACCTACTATATGTAGTTATAAAAAAGGCCTATGATAATATTCCCCAAATCAAACTGTGGGAAGCGCTAGAAAGAACCAATATTAATGTCAACTTAATTAAAGCCATAAAAAATCTGTGTAGGGACAACGCAACCAAAATTAAAATAGAAAAAACGGTTTCCAAAGGATATAGAGTGGACAAGTGCCTAAAGAAGGAATGCTGTCTTTTACCGACGCTATTTAAAATCTACCTGGAACAAGCCTTAAAACCATGAAAACGGAAGTACAAAGATATGGGTAAGCCACTAAATAACACAACTTGATACACTATGTGTTTTGCCGACGACCAAGTGGTTTAAGCCCAGGACTACGAAGACCTAGAATATATGACACAAAAGATAATGAAAGAATATGCCAAATGGGGTCTTTAAGTTAATTTAAACAAAACTGAATATATGTGCATAGACGGAATACATATTTTTTTTTATTTATCGTATGGCTATGGACACATAATAAATTGTACGTAGAAATAAAATAAGATAAAAATAAAATTAATAAACAATATAGCGTACAAATAAAGGTAATCATATGTATGTATATAGACAAACACTTAACATGTTACAAACAAACATCTAGTCGGTTTATATAATCAATCGACTCAGGAGTCGCCAACAGGATGTCGTCAGGTTTTCCCTTATAGGCCCTCTTAGGACAACTTTCGATGATGTGCCTAATAGTTTGTTGCTCCCCGCAGTCGCAAAGTGGCGATGGCAGTTTCCCCTAACGGTGCAAAGAGTGTGCACACCTGCCATGTTGGGTTCTTATTCGATTCAATGTGGACCATGTTTTGCGGGGTAAGTCAAAACCAGGCGGCTTTTGTGTAATACAGTGGAAATTAACATTTTGATGAGATTCCCAGTCATGGGTCCATGCTTTGGTGATGTTAAACCCCTCTTCAACTGCTGCCTTGGCCGTTTTTGTTGGGGGCCGTCGGGAGCGCAGTCGGCTACGGTGAGCATCTTCTGTGAACTGATGAATTGGTAGATTTCTGTTATCTGAAATCTTTTTATACTCGTTTACAAGAGCATTTTTTCGTCGTAATTGCGGGGGTGGTATGTGACTTAGAACTGGTAACCAGTTAGTAGGGGTTGATTTAATAACGCCTGCAATCATCCTCATAGTGTTGTTTAGCTGGACGTCTACCTTTTAAACATGGGGGCTATTTAGCCAGACTGGAGAGCAATATTCAGCAGTGGAGAAAACAAGGCCTAGAGCGGAAGAGCGTAAGGTTGAAGCGGATGCTTCCCAGGATGTACCACATAGCTTTTAAATGATGTTGTTTCGTGTTTTCAGTTTTTCGGCAGTCTTTATCAGGTGTTCTTTGAAGGAAAGTGTCCTATCAAGGATTACTCCTAGATATTTTGGTGTTTTATTGTGGTTAATTAAGGTATTTTTAAACTGGATGTTAAGTTTCATTTTTGCATGCTTGTTGTTTAAGTAAAAGCAGCTAGCCTCAGTTTTGGAAGCATTAAGTTGTAGTCTCCATTTGCGAAAAAACTTTCCCATAAGATCTAGGTCCGCCATTAAGATTTCTCCTGAATAGAGCTGGATCTTATTGCGAGTGCCCAATCATCAGCGTAGCCAAACTTTTTTGATGTAGTTTGTGGCAGGTCAGAAATATATAAACTAAATAGGAGTGGGGCAAGGACTGAGCCTTGTGGTAATCCATTCTTTAGTTTCATTTTGGAGCTAATACTAGTTCCCATGATTACTTGAAATAGTCGGTCATTTAACATGTTATTTATTAATTGAGCAGTAATCTTACAGGGGATCACACGAAGGAACTTGCATATCATGCCCTCTCTCCACACTGTATCGTATGCTGCAGATAGATCGATAAATACAGCTGAAGTTTTAAGCTGTCTCTGAAATCTAGCTTCAATGAAAGAGGTAAGAGATAAGACTTGTCCGTACAACTGCGTCCTGATCTAAAGCCAGCCTGCTCTATCGTAATGACTTCGAGCAATTCTTCACTTATCCTATTATAGATAAGGCGTTCCAATAGTTTGTATGTACTGGACAATAGGGCTATCGGTCTGTAGTCTTTTGGATTATTAGCTGGTTTACCTGGTTTCAATATGGCAATTATGTTGGATAGCTTAAATTCTGATGGAATAATACCAGTTTGCATGATGTCAGTGAAAAATTGAGCCAGCCAGCACTTTGTAAATCCACAGTTAATTAGGAATTCAGGATGAATGTTGTCAAAACCTGGAGCTTTTGCGGGTTTGATGTCTTTAAAAGCAGCTTCTATTTCTGTATGGGTGAAAGAACGGCAGTGCTCTGTTTCTCCGGCTGTAGCTTTTAAGTTTTTAAGATTCCGTTTCACCTTGATTGTGTGGGATCGATCTTTAGCTGGTCTGGGTGTTGTAACAATATTTAAGGCAATGTCGTTTGGGCTGATGGTTGATTGAGATTTTTGTTTGTGAGCCCCCGTTCCCAATTTCCTCAGTAATGACCATGCTTGTCTGCTCGACGTCTGAAAATTTAATCCTTCTACAGTTTCGGTCCATCGCTGTTGCCTAGACGAATCAAGGGAGTGGAGCAGCTCTTCTGTAATTTCTTGATCACCAGATTCAAGAAAGTTCTGATACATTTGCTCACTCGTTTTAGACCAACCCGGGATGTACTCTTTACGGTAACCTTTAGGAATACACTTTTTTGCAGTGCTTATTACGGCGCCAACAAATCTCTTATAGTTTTTGCCGGTGGGAGGTATCCAGCCCAAACACTTATCCAGGTCTGTGGAAAACTTTGTCCAGTTGGCCTTTTTAAAATTCCACCTAGGGCGAAGGATCGACGTAACTAGAGGAATTTGGAGTCCAACCTCCAGTAGTACTGGGCGATGCTGAGTATGAGGAAAGTCAGAAAGAACTTTTCGTGACACCGGTATGGGTTGACCTCCATTATCTCTCGAAACAAAACATAAGTCAGGGTTAAAGTCCCGCTTTACGGCTGCCGATCTAAGTGTAAATCGGTCTTTGGCATCAAAAACAAGAGTAAGATTTTCGTCTTCTGCCCATTTTACTAACGCGTTCCCATTTATATCGCAATCTCTATATTTCCATTGTTCATGATGACTATTGAAGTCGCCAATATACATGGCAGGATAAGGATTTGTTTTAAGAACTTCAACTGGCCAGGGTGTACCAGGCGGTTTGTAAACATTGGTTACGTTAATATCACCGACCTTTACAACCACGCTGTGGATGCCGTCGTCCGTAGTCGCAGATACCAAGGAGGCGTTTTCTATATTTTGCCTAACGTATGTTGCTATACCATACACTCTGTTATATGTTGCACCCAACAGTTCATATCCCGGTATGTTGCCTCTTCTGTGTAGTTGCTCTTGACTTTCACAGTGTGTTTCCTGTATGGCGACTAGGTCGATGTCGTCCTCTTTTAAAAGTTTTGATAAGTACTGGCTCTTCGAATAACTTATGCTTCTACATTTAGATGACAAATTCGGACTAATGGCCCGAGTTTTCTAGTCACTTGGTCCTGAGAAGGGCCATTTGTTTTGTCAAAGTCCATATTAACTCTTGGAATTATATTCACTATGTGTCGTGGTCAGGAGATCCTAAGATTATCTGACCGCCAGTATGTGTTAGCTCAATTAGCGTTACCCAGGGTGCACCACGTGGAAGCAAGCTAACATTACACCCCCGATGGAATACAACAAGAGCTAGACACACAGCAAAGAATAAAGCATACCAGCAAACACAAGTATCTGGGATTGTATATTACAGTAATATTGCGAAGAGAGACGAATGGGTGAGAGGAGAAATCCTCTTCCCAGAGACTGAATCCGTAATGTACACAGATGGCTCAAAAAACCCAGATGGAGTTGGGGTCGGTGTTTTCAGCAGGAAACCAAAGATTGAAATATCTAACAGTCTTGGCAGGTATGCTACAATCTTTCAGGCTGAAGTCTTCACTATCGAATTGTGTGCAAAAGAGTTGACCAACAGACCTCTAGCAAACAAAAACATAAGTATAATATCAGACAGCCAGGCTGCTTTAAAAGCACTGAGCTCCAACAAGATAAATTCTAAACTTGTATGGAATTGCATCAAATCCTTAGAGTGCCTTAGTGCGAACAACAGGGTGACACTACTGTGGGCACCTGGGCACCGGGGGTGAAGGGAAACTAAAAAGGCCGACACCCTTGCAAAACAGGGGGCCAAATCTGCGTTCACTGGACCAGAACTGGTTTTTGGAGTCACCACAAGTGCCGCCAAAACCATTATTTCGGACTGGTCAGAGAGGAAAATACTCACGTACTGGTCCAATATACCAGAGTTAACTCACTCGAAGACGTTTCTTCCTAAACCCCCGAGAACCACAACTAAGCAGATCCTAGAATGGAGCAAAAGTGACCTGCGTATTCTAACGGGACTGCTTACAGGACACTGTCGTCTAAGATACCACCTCAGAAAGATAGGTCTGAACCAACAAACGAACTGTCGGTTTTGCTGCGTAAAAGACGAAAGTGCTAAACTTATACTATGTTCATGCCCCGGCCTGGAAAGAATAAGGTCCAACATAATTGGATACACCAACCTAAAACCTACTGATTTCAAAAAAATTTCACCCTATACAACCATGAACTTCGTGAGAAGGGCTGGATTGTGCCGTGAACTGTATCCTCTAGCGGTAAGCCACAATAGACCTACTAAAGGTCGCAGTGGAGGGGCGACCACGCCCCACTTACATGATACCTAACCTAACCTAACCTACTAAAATAGCCATACTTAATAATTAAATTAATATTCAAAATAACCAAAAAAGCCATACTCAATATCTAATATTTAAATCAAAATACAAAATGACTAAAATAGCCGTACTTAATATTTAATAATTAAATTAAAATTTAAAATTACTAATATTTCCAAAATTGTAAATGTTGCGACTATAAAAAAAACTTTTAAATGTTTTTTTTTAACTGTTTTCAAAGAAAGAAAGAGGAAAAAAAACACTGCAAAACCAAGCGTTTGATACCGACTAAATTACTAACTGACTGACCAAATAAAAAACTTAACTGAATAAAAAACTAAAAACAAATGAAATTGTTGATCTAAAAAAAATGGTACTAAATTAAATAAACGAAAATCGCGCCCCACTCGTTGAGCTGCCAATTATGTAAGGAAAGAAGTAGTAGTGTAACTCAACAAAACTTACTTATTTCATAAAGAGCTAACGGTCTAAATACTGAAAAAGTTTTTTTTTTAATATTTTTACACGTTAGGCGCCAATTTTGAAACAAAATATTTGTTGTGTATTTCTAAAAAAAACTTATAAAATACTGATTTGATAAAAAGCTGAAGGTCCAAATACTGAAAAAGAATTTTCAAATATTTTTAACTAATTGTATGACATGAATAGGAATCAAATAATTAATAATAATTAAACAAATAAAATTTAATGTAATATAAAATTTTAATTTAAATTTTTAAACTATTAATTAACTAAGTAATTTAAAGGAAAAATATTAAAATATTATACTTAGTGTTCCGTGACTCTTTGATTTTTCGATTGGATTCAATTTGAGGAGATGTATAGCTTGATTCACAGATCTGTACAACCTTATTTTTTCTAAATATAACAACCTAACAAAAAAATCCATAATTACTAACCACATAAGGGCTCCAAGTGATTTTACAATTAAAATCACTAAAATAAATCAACCCCAAACAAATTCAATCGTATTATTTTAATTAAGTACCATAAAGATAGCTAATTAATTACCGTATTTCGGCTTTAAGGCTGTACAAACTTTGTTCTTATCTCTCAGAAATAATTAAAAAAACAAGTATAAATACAGATTTATTAAAATTGAAAGAAAAATGTTTACATATTGCTAAAGGAAATATGAAAAAATATTATGAACTTTAAATTTCAACAGTAACAGTAATATCAAAATGAAAAGATTCCCTTGGTGGATTTCTTCTGTAGAAGGAAATCCAATTTTTTTTTACCATGAAAACGTCTGCATTGTAATTTCCAAGAAAAATCAACCAAACTTATCCGATTTCGCTCTTAATGGAAATGTTGAATTCTGACTTGTATTGCAATATCATCAATCCCAAGTGTTGTACAGCGTATTTAACGCCAGTCGACGAACAAAATCTCCGTTGATAACCGGCAACCATAAAACAACCAACAAAGAAAAAACCAGCCATCGGCAGCAGCAAAAAACATCCGACAGAAAAAAGACAGCCGGCATCCGACAGGAAAAAAACCGACATCAGACAGGGGAAAAACATCCAGAAAAAAGGTCGATTAATAAAATGAAAATGTCACTAAGAATGATTTTTGGCCAAAAAATAATATCTAACATTAACGACGAAGGTCCTGGGCATAAAATATTTTTTAAAAAGAAATAAATTAATCAAGTCGTTAATGCTAAATTACATTTAAAAGCGAGATCAAATACATAAATTAAAATTATTCTTACCATTTATATAATACACTTAAAAACTTCAAATAAGTATTATGTATAAATGTAGCCGACCTTTAATCTCCTATCTAAACTTCAAAATTGAACTAACCAATAAAATTCCATCAACAATTGATTTAAGTATTATAATTTACTTTAGTCGATAAAACGCTTGGTGGGACGGCTTAACATCAAGACCGGCTTTGAAAAATTCTTAATAAAAGTGGAATAAAAAATTCCGGTTACACTTGGTCAAAAATTAAAGACATTTTAAAATATATTTTATGAAATATTTATAAATATTAATTAATAGTTACTTTTGTAATAATGTAGACATTAATTAAAATTTATTTTCAATAATAATAATAAAAATTCTTTACTTTAAAATTGCAAAAATGCCTATTACAATAAATGGTTAAACGTTAAAAAACATATTTTTATAAAATATTCTACAAAAGGATATATAAATACTGAAAATTTACTTTTAAGTCTACATACTTGCTTCGCATATAGAGAATTACAGTTTTGAATGGCTATTTTCTTAAATGGTTTAGTAGTTCTTACAATTTGTGTGGCAATTACCAGTGTCGCCGGTAACAACAATACTTCGTGGGAAGACAATATTGCATCTATTGTACCAACATACCGATATGAAAATAAATTATATTACTTGGGCGTTCATTTTACAGTAAGGACAAGCTCAAACTTATATTTAAAAAATGCCCATCTATATTTATATATAATCTAAAACAGATAATATTTTAACTTAAATTTTACAGGCTAAATGGTATGAGGCTTTCCGCTTCTGTCAATCTCTCAATATGCAACTTTTAACCATTCGTTCAGAAGATGAAAATAACAGAATACATAAATACGTCAGAGAAGCTAGTAAGTGGGTTGTTAATTAAAATTTTTTAAAACAAATTATATGTGTAAGAATTTAAGAAAAAACAGCTTTGAATCCAATTAAATTTTAAACCGTTTGCGTTGGATTAATCAAAAATAAATAATTTTATGAGGCCAACACATAACAGTACGACCATTTTATCAACTTTTTCTCTTTTCTATTTTTTCACCATATAATTAAAAAAAAATCGTAAGATGTATTAAGTAAATAAATGTAAGGATTAATACAGAAAGGTTAACACAAATTTAATATCATTATAGATCTGTTTCAACATTTATAAGTAATTTTTTTTCTAAAATGGTCAAGAATTTTTTTTTAAATAACCATTATTTTAAAAGAACTTTCAGAGTGTCTTAAACTCAAGTCATTAAAGTAGTTATGCAGTTTTTATTACCTTAATTATCTTAATTTTTTTTACATCGACAGCGGTAATATATATTTAGTATTTTATAAATTTATTAACTTTTTACAAACTTTAATTTTCGCATCTTATATTAATATAGGTCCTTGTATTCCATTTAAAATTATAAATCGTTAATACAAGATCTATTTATAGCATGATTAATTTAAATTTGTTTTACTGAGGTTACGTTCAATTATTTGTCTGTGTTTGTGTATACTATACATATGTACTGCAACTATGTCTTCTTATAAAGGCTACACGATGGTCGTCATCTTCGTCGTTAGTTTCATTATCTGAAAATTCACTTTTACTGTCACCAGTTTTCTCTCCTAAGTTTATTATTAAATCCGCCACGTTGGTTATAATATGTTCTTTTTTGATGTATTCGTTTTCAACTTTTGTACATTAGCGCAAATATTTTTCCATTTTTCTAGTCACCTCACTAAATTTTTTGTTTGTTAAATTTTACACATTATCTAATTTAAAAGCAGCTTCTTCGTTGTTCACCAACGCCCATATTTTTTCTATTGGGTTTAGCTCCGGATAATAGGGTGGTAGACGTAACGTTAAAATGTCATTTTCTGCTGAAATTTTATTTATTATATTTGTTTTAGAAGCTGCCGTAGTGGTAGTCTCCGGTTTTCATTCTCGATTTAAAAATTGTAAGCGCATTAGTTACGAATCATGCTTCACTTCCAGCATGTACGATAATAAGCCTTTGCCCATTAGACACAGGTGCTTTTAGACAATTATTTTTGCCATCGCCCCATGCTTTTGGTACGGTACGTGACTTGTTAATGAAGGTTTCATCAGTATATATTATTGGCCGTCCCTTTTTTTTTGGATTTTTTTAACTTCCTTAAATATTCAATTTTCTTTGCTTTTATGTCGTATTTCCACATTAAAACTTTCTTGTTATCTTTTAAACGAATCTATTTTGCCAGTAAAATTTATCCCACTTTCGTTTTTTACTAATCCAAAGATTTTTTTCACAGTAGGCCTTCTGTTATGTATCGCTGTGTATGATTAACTAATGCTTCGAATTATTTTTTTCTCAAATTTATCAACGGATCATTGAAAGTTGAAGGTTTGGTAAGGGGTTTTTCGGGGCCGTTCACCGGGGGATTTTCTATAACCTTTAAGTTACACTCTTTGACATCCTGTTCTTATTATATTTTAATAAATTCATATACTGTAGTTTATCTGAATCGCCATGTGGTGAATCAGGATCGCCATGTAGTATATATGGATCGCCATGTGGTATATAAGGTCCTTTGCTCGGTAGGTACGTTATAAGGTTTCATAAAAACTCTTGATAATAAAAAAAATGAACGTTGCACTTTCATCATCATCATCATCATCCAGCCTTATTCTCTTGTCCATTGCTGAACGTAGGCCTCCTCGAAATATTTCCATCTTTCCCTATTTTGCGCCTCTGCGATCCAGTTCGTGGTTATCCTTTTGAGGTCATCTGTCCATCGTGTCGGTGGTCTACCCCTGCTTCGCTTATCCGATCTCGGTCGCCACTCCAGAACTTTCTTTGTCCACCTTCCGTCCTTCATTCTAGCCACGTGTCCTGCCCATCTCCATTTCTGCTTTGTAATTCTCTCTATTATGTCCTCTACCCCCGTTTTTCTCCTTATATCCTCGTTTCTGACTCGGTCGTTAAGGGAAAGTCCTAACATGGATCTCTCCATTTTCCGTTGCGCTACTTGTAGTTTTTTAACTATTGTTTTTGTTAAGGTTAGGGTTTCAGCCCCGTATGTCATAACTGGGAGAACACACTGATTGAAGGTCTTCCTTTTCATACTTACGGGAATTTCTGATTTAAATATGTCCCTAAGCTTTCCGTACGCTGCCCATCCCAGAGATATTCGTCTGGACAGTTCGCACGTCTGGTTGTCCCTGCCGATCCGGATTTCATGGCCAAGGTAGGTGTATTTTTCTGTGATTTCGATGATTTTGTTTTCTATTTTTACAGGTTCGCTTGGTACTAGGTTGGTTAACATTTTTGTTTTGTTATAATTTATTTCCAAACCTGCTCTTTGTGTTGCCCATTGTAGATCTTTTAGCATTTCCCTGGCTTCCTGCATGTCATCTGCCATTAGAACTATGTCATCCGCAAATCTTAGATGGCTCAGTCTTTCCCCATCTATCATAATTCCCTTATTTTCCCAATTCAGAGTTTTGAAAACATGTTCCAGGACCGCAGTGAATAGTTTTGGGGATAACGTATCGCCCTGCCTGATTCCTCTTTTTATTTTTATTTCCCTTGACGATGTATGCAGGTCAATTGTTGTTGTTGCGTTTTTGTAGATATTGTATATAATGTTAGAGTATCTTCCATCTATTCTGCATTCTTTTATTGCTCGTAATATTGAAACTAATTCAACGGTGTCAAAGGCTTTGTAAAAGTCCACAAAGATTAGGGTAAGCGGTTTGTTGTATTCTACTGTTTTCTCGATGAGGGTTTTTATGCATTGCAGATGATCGTTAGTCCCGTAGCCAGAGCGGAACCCTGCTTGTTCTCTAGGTTGGTAGAAATCCAGTTTATTCTCTAGCCTGTTGGTGATTATACGGGTGTAGAGTTTGTACAGGTGGTTGAGAAGGCTAATGGGTCTATAGTTATCCAGGTCTGTCATATCGCCCTTTTTATGAATTAGGATAGTAACAGAATTGTTCCATTGGTTCGGGATGGTTTGATTTTGAAGGCATAAATTGAACAATTTTTCTATTGCCTCAATAAGGGCAGGACCTCCATTTTTTATGGATTCTATCACTATTCCATCATTGCCAGGTGCTCTATTGTTTTTCATTTTCTTCAAGGCGTGAATAATTTCTTCCTTAGAGATTTCGGGGATGTCCTCAGATCCTTGGTTTGTAATTTTTAGAGATGCGTGTTCATCTGGTTCTAGCTTTAGTTTGTTTCTGTATAAGGTTTGATAGAATTCTTCAACTATGTTTAGCATCTTTTCCCTGTTTGATTCTATTTTCCCATTTTTATCTTTCAGATTTATGATTACTCGTCTACCTGTCGTTAGTTTGCGTCTCAATACTTTCATACTTTTATTGTTCTCTATAGTCTGCATGATTTTTCCTTGTTTATATTTCCTGATATCATTTCTGATAGCTTTAGATATTTCTTTGTTGGCCTTATTTATTTCCTGATGATTTGAATTTTTATCTTTGCACTTTAAAATACATGTATTATACGCACGACCCATCGTTTCAATTGTTAACTATATCGTCGAACTTGACCGGCTTCACCTGAGAGGTGACGCTGACTTAACAACAATTACATTCGACACCGTTCAATAATAGTAAACATAATCATTTCTTCCGACAGCAATAACGGTAAAGCGAGTTCATTAGGCTCTTATTAAATATTTTTATATATTTTCCTAGCTAAGGGAACTTCAATACACTGTATATAATGTTTCCAGATTTTGTCTAAAACAAAAGATTTTAAGAATTTATAAATATTTATGAAAGTGAACATAAATATTTAAAAAAATACTCTCATATCTTTTTTATTCAAATTAACAAAATGACTAAAAATTTATATACATAAATTTTAAACCATTAGATAAAGTAACAACTGAAATATTGTAAAAAAACTTGATTTTCTGCCCTAAGTATCCACATTTCACGATTAATCAAACTTTATTTAATCGAAAAAGTCAAATAAAATTAATATCTACATACCTTAATGTCAAGTAAATTTATTCATTGCCTACACAAAATATTTTTACAAATTATTATCTACAAAAATCCACTACATTAAACTAACAATAGTAACTTACTAAATATAATAATGCGTAGAGTACAATGAACCGCTCATCCTTATTTTTGTAGACTACGAGAAGGCATTTGATACTATTGACGAACACAAAATGCTTCAAGCTCTTTTTGATTGCCGAATAGACCACAGATGCACCGTTTTAATTAAACATATCTATGAAACCGCAACATCATGTGTTAGGCTCCATGAAGATACAACCAAGTTTAAAATCGAACGAGGAATTCGCCAGGGTAACACCATATCACCAAAACTATTAACAAATTTACTTGAGTACATGCTAAAGGAGATAAATTGGAATTACTTGGGAGTTAATAAATGGAGAAGACTTGAACAACCTTAGGTTTGCCGATGATATTGTCCTAATTTTGGTTAGGATTGACAAAGCCACACAGATGCTTTACGATCTAGAAAAAGCGTTAAAAAAGCCGGATTAAAGTTCAATTCTCCAAAAACACAATATATGACAAATCTGGTGATGAGTGGTAATATTTCCATGAGTGCGCACGAAGTGCAATACCTATCGTTTCACAAATATCTTGGTCATGAAATTCGTGTGGGTCGAGACAACCAAACTGTTAAATTTCAAAGAAGAATGTTAAATCAGTGTGTCCTGCCTGTTATGACATACGAAGCGGAAACAATTACTCTGACAAGAAAATTCATCAATAAATTACAAGTGACACAACAAGCTATAAAGAGAGCCATTTTGGGCATTTCCCCAAAAGATAGAATCCAAAACAACAAAATAAGAAGAAGAACAGGTGTAGCGGATGTCGTCAGAATAAACAACATTAAAATGGAATAAGGCAGGACACATTGCAAGAATAACTGATGGCAGATGGACCAAGAAAATCCTTGAATGGAGGCTGAGACATGCATGGATGCAGGCGGCGCAGTGCAGGAAAGAGTGTCATATATTATGGTAGGCCTTTGTTTAGCAGTGGACGCGACAAAGATAATGATGATGATGATGAAATATAATAAGTAACTACCATAAGTTAAAACTAAAAAAAGCTATAATTTGAAATTAAGAAAAAGCTTACTAAAACAAAAATAACAATAAAATAATCAAAGTCAGAAAAACCCCACTAAACGAAAGCGCGATTAATATTAAAACGCCTATAATTGTTAACATAGGTAGTAGGATTTTATTTCAAACGTTAACTTGTGTTCTTCGTCAGTATGACTCACAGCTTCACCCGTGGAACAATAAAAATTGTAATACAGAATTTCATTTTATATGTGAACACCTAAATTACACCTAAATTATATTGTAACACTATATTAAAATGCAGTTGAATTAAAAATAATTATAATTTTTTTTATCGAAAACAATTTAAATTTATATATTCAATGCCCTGAAATGGTATACATTAACTGATATCAATTACAATAATCTTATATTATTTAATTAAATAATAATAATAATCACTAATAATAACTATAAATTGACTGAAAGAGAGAAAATCTCTAAACATATAGAAATCTTTTATTCTCGTTTGTACACCTCTGGATCCTAATACTAATACAATACAATGAAGGTTCAGAAAAAATTCCTGATATAACCAGAGGAAATAAGGCTGGTATTAGCTCATATAAAGAACCGTAAATCACCTGGTGAAGACAAAATAACCTGTGAAATGCTAAAAATGGGCGGAGACTTTATGAAACAAATTCTACAGGTATTATTAAATAAATGTCTATTTGAAGGCAACATCCATGAAATATGGAACAACGCATAAAGAATCTTTTCTGCATAACGCGTAACCGCTGCATTAGCGTTATCTAAAACTCGTCCAAGGTAACTAACACGTCGGTGTATAATTCAATATTGAAATACACTTTTTTTAATAAATTACTTATTTATTGTTTGTGACATTACTGTCTCAACTATCAATAAATGTCAGTTTTTCATGGGTAACTCAAAACCATTTTGAATTATGCGACAAACCCTAAACTTAAAAAACTGAGGAAATTTTGGACACTTACTTACTGATTAAATATTTCGTGTTTTTAGTCAAATTTATTTTAATTTTTTTTTTGTGATTCTGTTACGACAAAGAAACTGTGTGAGTAAAAAACCTAATAAAATGCTGATTTAATAAAAAGTTAAGAGTTTAAATACTGGAAAAGAATTTTTAAATATTTTTAACCAATTGTATAAAATGACTAAAAAATAAATGCTGATAATCAATTCTAATTACGGTCGGTAAACAAATAAAATTTGTGGTATATTAGGATCGCCATGTGGTAATCAGGTCCTTACTCGGTAGGTACGTTATAAGGTTACGGAAAAACTCTTGTTAATAAATGAGGAACGTTACACTTTAAATACATTTATTATACGTACGACTCATCTTTACAATTGCTTATTATCGTCGAACTTGACCGGCAAGTGAGTGCTGGCTAAACAAATGCATGCGATACCGATGAACAATAGTTAACATAAACACTGTCATCCTACCGACGGCGTTAACCCAAATATATACACAAAGATAGTAAAATTATACAAAAGGAGATGAAATTTAAATACCTAGGCATAGAAATATCAGGATACGGTGACATCGAGGCGGAAGTAAAAAACCAAGCGGCAAAAGCAGCACGAACCTCAGCTTACCTGAACGATACAATCCTCCGAAACAAATATATCGGAATCGAGACCAAATCCCGAATCTACAAGGCGGTCATCCGACCTATATTAACATACACAGCGGAAACTAGACCAGATACATCGGACACAAAGAGAATATTAGAAACCACCGAAATGAAAATAGTGCGCAGGATCGCTGGAAAAACACTTTTTGACAGGGAGAGAAGCGAGGACATTAGAAGAACATGTAAAATAGACAATGTAAATGAATGGATTCTGGAAAGAAAGAGAGAGTGAAACGAACACATAGACCGTATGAATGACGACAGAATGGTCAAAATAACTAGAGACAAGTCGCCCTTAGGGCGCCGAAGCGTTGGAAGACCCCGCAAGAGATGGAGCGACAACCTTTCCAATAATTGAACGGCAGAGGATACGAAGAAAAATAAACAAAATTGCTTACATTATAGAAGGAAGAAGAAGAAGAGGATAGTTATTGTTATTTCCACGAGCGACCTAAAATATAAAGACTACGTGCGTTAGCTAAACATTCTAACGAAGTTCATTGGATTTGTGTTTATAATTCCCGTGAATGGTCAACCGAGTTCATTGGGCTCTCATTAAACCCTTTTATATATTTTTTTGGCTAAGGCAGCGTTTCTCAAACTGTGGGGCGCGTTTACATGATTGGGGGGGGGGGCGCAGTACAGATTAAAAATAAAATGGTAATGATAAAATGCTACAGATAGATTTTTAAAAAATCTTTATTGAAATTTTACTTACTTAATGATGACAAAGAAACATTCTAGGGACTAATGGCTAAGATGAGCTTGTTTTAAGGCGCATAACTTCTCTAAATTTGGTTCTATGTTAGAGATGGCCACTCTGAGTTCATTTTCTACTTGAAGTTTATTTCTGTATTTAGATTTCACGACAGCAAGTGCAGAAAATCCAGTTTCACAAAGGTAGGACGTTGGAAAAGGCAACAGAATTCTAAGCGCTTTGGCTTTTATAACGGAGTAGTCGTTCGGAAGTTCAGTCCAGAAGTTTGTTAGAGATTTGTTAACAAAGTTTGATTTTTGTAACGGATTTGTTGAAATATCTATCAGTTGTTCTTCTTCTTGCAGTGATAGTCCGACAGGTATATTTTCGAATGGATTTAAAACCCAGCTCCAGTCTGACAACTTGATATCTTTCTCTGCAAAGAGGTATCGCTTGAAATTTTCAGTTAAGTTTTCTAAATGGCTTCCTATGGTTTTTAGCATCACAGCTTTATGAATATCTTTCAATGGGGAATCTTGCACAAAATCGCAAAATGTGGGAAACATTTCCAAACTGTTTTCTTTCAATTTGTTATGCCATAACTGCAATTTCTTACAAAAAGCATCAATCTTTTGACTAAAATCAAATATATTTACGTCTTTTCCTTGCAGCTGAATATTATGTATATTAAGTTTTTGAAAAATATCTACTAAATAAGGAAGCTTCAGTAAAAATAATTTGTCGAAAAAATCTGTTGAATGCTTGTGACCTTCCTCGCTTAAAAATATCGCTATTTTTCTTCTTAATTCAAAGACACGCTTAACCGTCTTACCGCGTGACAACCCATCTGGATGAGGAATAAAACAACAAAGATTGATGCTCAGCTCCCATATCTTCACACAGAACAGAGAACATCCTTGTTTTTAGTGGTCTGGTTTTTATAAAGTTAACAACTTCAATAACTACTGTCAAAATCATGTTTAGTCCAGGGCTTAGCGATTTTGATGCTAACGCTTCCCGATGTATCATGCAGTGCGTCCAGATAATTTCTGAGGATTCCTTTTTTACTAGCGCTTGTAAACTGTTGTATTTACCAGACATGGCTTGAGCTCCATCGGTGCAAATCGCAACACAATTTTTCCATTGCAAATTCATATTAGTAATAGAATCATTTGTAATCTTGAACAACTCGGTGGCTGTAGTTCTTCCTTCAATCTGTTTACAAAACAATTAATCTTCACATATTTTAGAACATTGACAGAATCTAATGTAGCAAATCAAATGGGAATCATTACTAGAGTCAGTTGCTTCGTCAAGTTGTATAGCAAACAAGTTTCCAGTAAGCTCAGATTCAAGCTGCTGCTGCTGCATATCAACTGATATATCTCGACAGATTGTATTATTTGACAGAGGAATATTGTTAAGTTGTGAAGTAAAATTTTCACCAAACATTATTTCTACAATGTCTTTGCAAGCGGGTAAAATAAGTTGCTCTGCAATAGTGTGCGGTTTTTTGCATTTAGCTACTTTGTATGCCACTTTATATGATGCCAAGAGAGCCTTCTCATTTACTGCCAGTACTCTATGAAAGCTGGATTTTTGTCTTTTAAACAATCTGAGTTTCTCCACAAAAAAATCTCGCGGTTTATTGACATATTCTCTGTGCAGCGTTTCTAGATGCCTCTGTAATTTATTTGGTTTCATGCTAGCCAATACTTTTAAACAGATAACGCATTGTGGTTTTTCTTCGCCACCTACTTCAAGGCTAGTAAAGCCCAAATTTAGGTATGATGGGTCATATTTTCTTGTTTTAGATTTCGGACGATTTCCACCATAACCTGTCGATGTACAAGCCCCGTCATCCTCAAGTTTTCGTTTTAAAAATTTATCCATACTACATCTACTTATACACTCACACTTCACAATAATGCTTGCTTAGTGTTAAAACACCTTCACTGAGAGACTGAGAATACCGTATGTGCGCTTCTGTATTTATAGTCGCGTTCAGACAGTTCGAGAAAGATCAGGAAGCTTGAATACGTGGCACGAACGCCGCGAACTTTCCGACAGCATCTTTGGCGCTCTCGACGAGACAATGTTGCCTATTTTAGTCCAAATTCCTAGGTCTACGGATTGGGGGGCGAAACATTTTTTAAATTAAAACAGTGGGGCGTGAATAACAAAAGTTTGAGAACCGCTGGGCTAAGGGCACTAAAGTATTTTACAATTTTAATTTAAATATTTAAATTATTTATTAACTCATTAATTTAAAAAAAAATTGGCAGTTGTAGAGACTGCCGATAAAAGTAAAAACTTAGAACTTTTAGTATTAAAATTTGAAATTTCTAAATGTTTGAATTAAAATTATCAACATTAATATAGTTGTCACATCTATTGACACTCCAAACAACAATTTTATGCATGTTTTATATAGTTTTTTAAAATTTAAATATATTACGGGCTGTACAAGATCATGACAAAATATAAAAATAATTCAAATAATATAACAATTTATATATAATTATATTATTTATGGATACCATTTGTATTTACATGAATATCAATGAACTTAATTTTAAACTCTAATTTCATTATTTGCAACATTGTCATTATTAATTTTAACAATACTTGGACTTTTTGTACTCTCAATTATTTTATTGTGTTCTAAAAAAAATACCGTAGGCTTATGGTATTTAAAGTAAATAATGAAAATTTTTTATTGAAATTTATCTAAGCATCGCGTAAAAACCGCATCGATCGTCGTTTTATATTTTGTAGTATTGAGTTTTTGATTATTGGACATATTAAATATTAGAAAATAAATGATACAAAATTTTTAAACGCCAAAATAAATACGAGGATTTAAAGTATTTTTCTGATATTTATTTTTTATCTTAAAAATATTAGTATATTTATTTAGTACTTACTATTATACTGCACAAAGATTCTACAATTAAACAATTCAAATAATAATCAAACACTATTTCAACAATGCACAGTATATACACATTGAACTTTTCACTAAATCCATTTAATTTCACTTATAAGATATACACAGCATTAATGTTGCACAATACATCAGCTGTATAGCTACAAATATACTGTTATAAGCATGTTGGTGACGCTAACGCTCGAGATTTCACCCATCCAAAGATGGTCTAACACTCACAGCACACGACCGCTGCGCGTGCGCCAGTTATGGGCATGTCGATGACGCGAACCCATAAGATTTTCCCCCACCAAAAAGTTTCAAACGTGGCTAAAGAAGTTTTTACTTAAAAAAAATTTCAAAATACTATACTCAGTAATCCGTAACTACTTGATTTCACGATTGGATTAAATTTGAGAGATTCTATTGGTCAGTTCACGGATCTATGCAACCGTATTTTTTTAAATATATCAAACTAACTGAAAAAAAATCTATAATTACTAATTACGTGAGGGCGCCAAAGGATTTTATTAAAAATCACTAAAAATAGATGAACCCCAAAAAAATCCAATCGTATTATTTTACTTTAGTACCATAAAACGAACTAACTGATCGACGTATTTAGGCTTTAAGGCTGTGCAAAATTCCGTTCTTATCTCTCAGAAACAATTAAAAAAACTTTAAGTGTACATACAGGTTTATTAAAAATTAAAAAAAATGTTTACAAATTGCTGAAAGAGATACAAAATATAAAAAAAATATAAATTTAAACTTTAAAAAGTAATATAAAAAAATAAAATGATTATCTTCTCTTAAAGAAAATGCTAACTTCTGAATTTAGTTTAATATCATAATGTGTTGTACAGCGTATTTAACGCCAGTCGACGGACAAAATCTTCGTTGATAACCGGTATCCATAAATCAACCAACAAAAACCGGCTAACAGGAAATAGGAAAAGGCATAAAAGTCATCGGCAGCAGCGAAAAACATTCGACAGGAAAAACGACCATGGGAGCCTTTTACAGTGACGATAAAAAAAGCATGCAGGAAAAAGCATCCTGGAACAAAAACGCATTTAGGAAAAAGTCCCCAGTAAAAAGCCTTCAGTAAAAAAGGCCTCCAGTAAAAAAGTCTTCAAAGAAAAAAAAACGTTTTCAATAGAAAAAACGTCTCCAGTCATAAAGACGTCTCCAGTCAAAAAGGTCGATTACTAATAAATGATGTCACCAAGAATGATTTTCGGCCATAATATCTAACAATAACGACGAAGGTCTTTGGCATACCATATTTTAATAAATTATAAATCAGCCAAGTCGTTAATTCTAAATTACATTTAACAGCGAGATCAAATATAAAATCATTCTTACCATTAAAATTGCACACATAGAACTTCCAGTATAAAATAAAAATGCACTTTTTTAACTACTAAATAAAAAAATTAACTGACGATGGTTCTTTTAATATTTCGTTTTTATCAGCGCTAGTACAAAACACTTGGTAGGGAGGCTTAATACCAGGACCGGCTTTGAAAAATCATCAATAAAAATGAGAGAAAAAATTTCCGTTACAATTCTTTGTTTAATAAAAAACTTTTAACATTACGAGTATAATTATTATGTTATTGTTTTTAGTTTTCAATAAATAGGTAATTGTTATTTATAATACTTTATACCAGCATAAGTTATTTATCATTTTACATTAAAATGTTTTTAAAACCATATGCAGCAACAAGTTTTACCAGAAAAACCTTTTTGGTGTAAAATTAAGTGATGTTTAAGTACACATAAAAAGTATGTTTAAAACTACCTAGTACAAACCGTGTATCTAGCGCCCTCTATAAGAATCAAATATAAAAACAAACTTATGCGATGTGTTAGTTTCCGAAACAAATTCACACAAAATTCCATTTCAATGTAGCCAGTTATTTCGACATAATCGTAAAAAATGTGTGTAAAATTTTTTCTTTTAAAACCCCGTATCTTAAATACGAAAGCCGGTACGAAAGTTTTTTACTTAACGAACCCAACTTAATTTGCAGTGTTTTGTCTACCCTAGCCCTTTTTTTTTAAAACACTCTTGTATAAAAATTATTATCGATTAAATTGTTCATTGAGGTAAATTAAGCTCACTTATAATTTTGACATAACTTTATTATATGTAAGTGCGTCTAATATATTTCCCCAGAAGATTTTTAGAATTTTATGTTTGCTGTCAGTTTGAAATTTTTTGACATTTATTTAATATTAATTTTAATTTTTTTGTTTAACATTGATGTTGGTCAATCAATTAAAGTATTTTTTGAATACTTTTAAAATGGTATAGTACAAAAACGCTAAGAACCGTCGATTTTAAATTAAAGAAGGTCACTTTTTTCTGGTATTTTTGACTCCACTACTTTTAACGCCAAGCGAGGGAAAGAATTACCCCAAAATTTTTAAAAAGCAATGGGGGTCGAATGAGATTTTTTTTTTGAAAGCTCTTTAAATTTAACATTTGGTCTCAACCAGTCACTTCCTTATTGATTGTTAACTTTTATTTACATTACAAATTCATTCATACCTAAAAGTATTCTTCTTAGTCATATCTTCATTGCTGAAGAGTTGTGACATCAAGTCTATAAGCATTGATGGGTCGATTGTCTTCACTGCTGTCGGTCTTCCGCTACTCTTAAATTTGTCTGCAAGGTTTGCCCTGTAATCTCTTTAATTTGGTCTATCCATCGTGATGGAGATCTTTCTCTTGACCTTTTACCTTCCACTTTGCCCTGCACGATAAGTCTTTCTAGATTGTCTTGATCTCGTCTGGTGATGTGTCCGAAGTAACCCAGAATGCGACGTTGGCAACTGGTGGATAATCGATCGTTAATTCCTAATTCACTTAATACTGACACATTGGTCCAGTGTGCAGTCTAGGGTATGCGAAACATCCTTCGCCAGCATCATATTTCAAATGCATCTATTCGTTGCCTGTCGCTCGACTTTATTCTTCAGGATTCGGAACCATATGAAAATATCTAAAACACTAAGGTGTTAACCAGGGCTCTTTTAGTGTTTCTGGTTATACAACCGTCTTTCCATATCTTGGATAAGTTTGACATTGCTGACCTCGCTAATACTGCCGTCTTCTTAATTCTGTTTCGCACCCTCCCTTGCTGTTTATTTGCGATCCCAAATGGATGAATTCCTCTACTACTTCAAATCTATTTTGCAGATTTCTTAACTGTATGGTAAAAGTATAGTGGCCCTGAAAATATATGAAATATACTATAGCGCTTTCTATCCGTACAATACTGTCCTAAAAAATAAGTAAGAATGTTGGTAAAGTAAGAACTATTTGTTGCTTTATGTTAGAATCTGTTATTTACCGCCAATTTCTTAATTTAAGTCAATATCCTGAGCAAAATAGTCTAAAAATTCGCTTGTGATCAGAAATTAAACTATTTTTATAGATATTTTGTTTAAAGTGAGACAGAAGCATGCATTGGTTTATTTACTTTAATTAACGACAAAAAAATCTTTATTTTCGCAATTAAATTAGTCTTTATATATTCGTTTAATACTTCCTTCCTTTATAAGTTTACCCACCAAACTTTAGCTTTTAAATTTTAAATTTTTCTAATTTGAATAAAAATGCACCACATAGAACGCCCACCTCAAATTCTTTATTTTTAAATGTTTACATTTGTGATAAAATATCACCGATACGGTCTGGCTGTTTTTATGGACAGAAGAATTTAATTTTGTTCTAAAAATCGTCAGGTAACCTTTTATCAAATTTATCTTTATAATTTTTTTTATTGGCACAAGATTTTTGCCACACCTTTTAAACTTATTTTTTGCCTTATTTACAAACCTTAATCGTTTTTTTGCGTTCTTTTATTGGCTTTTGTTGCCAGACAATCCAACCAGGCTTTTTTTTCTGCTTTTTAAATGACTTTCATAATTCTTTCACCTCACATGCTTCATCCAAATTGTCAAATTTTTTGATCATTTTAATTATGATAATAATTGTTTGTTACCACAAGATTCCACTCCAAACATACTTCAAATAAACTTTTTTTATTTTAATTTACTCTTTCATTATTGTTTATTGCCAAAACCCTGTCATATCCATCACGCTTCACTCCAACCTAACTATTTTAATCTCCTAGCATTTCTATTTTTTTTATTCTGGTTAAACTTATTTAGAATATTTGTCTCATTTTTTTAACTCCAGCCTCTCTTTTTAAAGACCGATTTTGTGGAGCCTTAATCCCTGTTAAAAAAATGCGAGTAAGACCAATCTGAAGCATTAACCAGAGCTTACACATTAAAGCCCGTCACACAATCATTCATTTTATTAAAAAGTATCACACCAAAGCTCTGGCAACCTCTGCTGATTTCTGGAACTCCTAACTAGTACGCTGTATATGGTCCATTCGTAGTTTTTTCACATCCTTTTCACTTCGTATCATTCACACAAAGATAATCAATTTATCTTTTTCTAGTAATTCTGTAATTTTATTTTATTTTATCATTCAATCCTTCTTCTTTTTGTTCCATCTTTAATGTAATAAAATTCCTTGTTTTTCTTCGTATCCTTTGCCGTTCAATTAATAGAGAGGTTGTCGTTTTTTTTTGCAGGGTCTTCCAACGCTTAGGCGCCCTAAGGGCGACTTGTCTCTGGTTATTTTGACCATTTTGTCGCCATTTATCCGAGCTCTGTGTTCGTTCCACTCTTTTTTTTTCTCACTATCCATTCATTTACGTTGTCTATTTTACACGTTCTTCTAATGTCTTTGCTTCTCTCCCTGTCAAAAAGTGTTTTTTCAGCGATTCTGAGCACTATTTTAATTTTGGTGGTTTATAATATTCTCTTCGTGTTCGATGTATCTGGTCTAATTTTCGCTGTGTATGTATGTTCATAAAGGTTGGATGACTGCCTTGTAGATTCATGACTTGGTCTCGATTCCAAGACATTTGTTTCAGAGGATTAAAATCGTTCAGGCAAGCTAAGGTTCGTGCTGCTTTTGCCGCTTGGTTTCTTACCTTCGCCTCGAAGTCACCGTATCCTAATATTTCTATACCTAGGTATTTAAAATTCATCTCCTGTTGTATAATTTTTTCAACTACAACCAGTTTGCATCTGACAGGTGTGTTTGGGGTGGTACATATTGTTTTTGCTGCAGATATCTTAATTTTTAGACTTTTTATTATTTCGTCCATAACCATGTTATGCGGCTATGGAAATCTTCTTGTCGAATACCACTATTTACATGAATTTCTTTGGTAGTTGTGCCATTAATTTTGGCTTGTAATTTGTTTCGCCGGTAAATATTTTCGATGGTTTTTATGATGTTATATGGGACTTGCCTGTTGTATAGAAGGTGTACCACGTTGTCACGTGCCTATTTTTTCCCTTCTACAGTTCCATTATAATTGTGTCTCTGATGATTTTGTATTCCTTAGGTACTCGTAAGTAGGGTTGCGTACCGTATTTTGTTGTAACTTAAATAGATCATTCGTTGTAAATAGTGTTGCATACCTTGTAGTGATAGGATTCGATTGTTAATGGCTGTGGCATTTTTCGTTAATCCATGGAGATTGAGTGGGGGTTTTTGTTATTAGATTTTGCTTTAGTTTTTGGCCTCGATTGTTGTGTGTTGTCGGTTATATTATTGTTTGGGTTTGCATTTCTGTGTGGATGGGGCTGGCTATCAACACGGACGAGCGCGATTCAGAGTGTGGAACATAGATTTGCGAATATTGTTGGTTGACGTGGGTTCCGTGTCATTTTTCTTGATATCCTGCCTGGGAAGTGGTCAGTCATTTGGTGGCAGTCTTGGGAGTGGTGTGGTGAGAGTTTTTGGGACGTTGTGATATTGGCAAGTGTGCAGAACCTCTACGGTTTAACTTACATATCTGGCTGTATTTGGGCCATCTTAATTGGATTTTGAAGTAAAACCACTTAATTTTTAACTTGACCATTCTATCTTACCTTCGTTGTTGATATTTTGGATTTTGGTGTCGAGTTAAAATAACCGCATGCGGGATTTATTTGAGGAAAGCCATTGTTAATTAGCAGGTGCCGTTCCATAATCCAAACCGGCCAGGAGTAGTGAATTCGTATACCCAAAGGTTATAAGTGATTTATTTTTAAATATATAACGCTGTGACTTATTTTGACACCACGATTAAGTTTTGTTTTAGTTTATTAATATAGTACATTGTTGGAAACTTATTTTGACACCACAATTAAGTTTTGTTTTAGTTTATTAATATAATACATTGTTGGAAACTATTTATTGCATTAGATATATGCCAAAACTGAGTACTCTGATTTATTGTTAGCTGTTGATTTTGATTATATTTGTTATAAGTTTATAAGTACTCTATAGAGAACGAAAAAACGTGGTAACGTCCTCCAGTTGTATTCACTCAAACGCCTTTTCCATATCTATAAAACACATAAAGGCTGGTTTGTTAAACTCAATGGATTTTTTAGTTATTTGTCGCAGGAGAAATACCGCATCTGTACAAGATCTCGCTGATCTAAATACTTGTTGTTCATCGCCCAATATGGTGGGTTCATTTACTTTATTTGTTATAATCTTTGTTACTAGCTTTAGGCTTGTATTTAGAAGGTTTTTGTCTCGGTGGTTTGCGGGTATCTTTTTGTCTTCTTTTTTTGAACAGTAATATTGTAGTACTTGGGCGCCATTCGTCCGGAATTTTTTGATGTAAAAGGATTTTGCGAATTATGGCATTTAGCTACTGTTTCAGGCATCTTCCGCGGTAGTTCTTTTGGAATACTTTCTGGGCCTGAACTTCTTCTGTTCTTAAGTTTTATTAATGCCGTTTTTATATCCTTTTTACTATTTTAGGTACGTCATTAGTTGCGATTTCGCTTTCTCTTTGTGCTAATAAATTTATTTGCTTCTTTTTTCTGGCGTTTAATGAATCTCCACATCTGTTTTTGAAGGCTATAAAAATCATTTTTTATTTTTTTCGGGAAGGATTCCCAACACTGTTCTTTTATTTGCTTTACTAGTGTATAGGTAGCATTTCATACCCCCTTATAATTATCATAGGCTTTTGGCGTTTTAGTTGTCATGTATTTACGATAAGCCTTCTTTTTTTGATACATTGTTTTTTGACTTCTTTGCAAAACCATGGGGTGTTATTGGGGCCGTATTTTTGTTGTTTTATATTTCGGATGCCGAATTTTTTGTTGCAGCTTCTATAATGTCCTGTTTTAGTTTCTTCCAACTTTTATTTAGTTCTCCGGTTTCGATGGTTGGGTGATTGTCAATTTTCTCATGTAGTCGTTTTTGGTACAGTTTTTTTATACTAATATCCCAAAGTGATTTAACATTTATTTTTTGTGTTTGTGTCTCTGGTTCTAATTCTGCCTTATTTTTAACTTTTATCCCTTTTTCAATTTTTCCTAGTAGCAAGCTGTGATCACTGCCCACATCAGCCGAATTTGGGGTTCTTATATCCTGTATTTGTGTCGGGTGTTTAAATCTGTTAGATACGGTGTAGTTAATTGTCGATTGTTGTTCTTAGGTATTTATGAACCTGTACTTGTAGTTTATTTTGTGATCAAAGAAGGTGTTAATAATTCTTCAATCATTGAGTGAGCAAACATAAATGATAAGCTGTTCGTTATTATGCAGTACCTCTTTATTAAATCGTTGGTTTACACCTGACACTATTTTATTGCATTAAAATCCCCTAGTAATATCATTGGTTGATTTTGCGGTAGCATTTCGATAGTATTTTGTAATCGGTCGTATGAGTCTTCCCACTCTTGTTTTGGCTTGTTGTCTTCAGGCGCGTATATGGACATAACAATGAACTGTTTGAGTATAAGAACTATTATACGTGAGAATATATACATTCCTCTAATTTTTCTTCATATTTTTAATGTATTGCTACTGCTACTTTTTTCTTTGCTCGTTCGTGTTTGTCTACTCCGCTATATATAATTATATAATCACCATATAGCCTTTGACCCCTTCCTTTCTTTTTTGTCTCTTGTAGTGCCCATATGTCGATATTGTTGTCCCATAGTTCCTTAATGACTTCTTGTTTCTTCTTGTTAAGTGTTTTTATGCTCCAGGTGTCGCAGCAAAGTAAATTTCTCTTTTTCTAAATCGTTCTCTTTTTTCGTGCATGGTTCCTCATCTTTACATTTATCATTGTCCAAAGTGAAGTTTTGGTTCTGTGAGCCTGTTGCTGTTTTAACCTTGGACAGGAAGCTGGCCTGACCTATAAATTCTCCTCTTTTTACCAGGCTTGGGCTCAGCAACATAATCACAGGGCTACTCAGTTCACTCCGTGGTCATGCAGACGGAGTTTAATCAACCTATTATATTAGTAGTAGCAAAGTAGCAAAGTGACCATCTGCAGTCCACTTTTTGCGCCCATTTTAAACAAGACATAAGAAGTCGCAAACCATGTCACGTGCCTATTTTTTCCCTTCTACAGTTCCATTATTAATTGGGTCTCTGATAGTTTAGTATTACTCAGGTACTCGTAAATAGTTTCGCTTACCGTATTTTATTGTAATTTAAATATATCACTCGTTGTAAATAGTGTTGCATACCTTGTAGTGTTAGGATTTAATTATTAATGGCTGTGACATTTTTGTTAATCGATGGAGATGGAGTGGGGGTTTTTGTTATAAGATTTTGCTTTGATTTTTTGCCTCGATTGTCGTGTGTTGTCAGCTATATTATTGTTTGGTATGCATTTCTGTGTGGATGGGCTGGCTATCAACACGGACGAGTGCGATTATGAAATTGGAACATAGATTTGGGAAGATTTTTGGTTGACGCATGTTCCGTGTCATTTTTGATATCCGGCCTGGGAGTCAGTAGTTAAGTGAGTCGTTTGGTGTCAGCCTTAGGAGGCGGGTGGTGGTGAGAGTTTTTGGAACGATTTGATATTAACATGTGAGCAGAACCTCTACGGTTTTTTCTTTCATATCTGGCTGTATTTGGGCCATCTTAATTGGATTTTAAAGAAAAACCATTTAATTTTTAACTTGACCATTCTATCTTACCTTTGTTGTTGATATTTTGGATTTTGGTGTCGAGTTAAAATAACCGCATGCGGGATCTGATGGAGGGAAGCCATTGTTAACTAGCAGGTGCAGATCCATAATCAAACCGGCCACAGGAGTAGGCCACAGGAGTAGGCCACAGGATTAGTGAATTCGTATACCCAAAGGTTACAAGTGATTTATTTTAGAATATTTAAACGACGTGATTTATTTTTGACACCACGATTAAGTTTTGTTTTAATTTATTAATATGGTAAACTGTTGAAAACTATTTATTGCATTGGATAATATGCCAAGGCTGAACTTTGATTAAAGTAATATTCTCAATAGTTCTTTGTGTCCAAGTAAAAATGTTTTCTTCATACTTATTTGTAAATATCCTACGATATTGCTATTTTGAAGGACAGCCATCGTAAAAAGAAATATTTTTAAATAAGCTCGATTGTTTTAACAGTGTAAATCTTTATGTAAATGGTTAAAACGTGAGTAAATTAGCAGCCGTACGTGAACGTTGATGAAGTACTGTTAAAAAGTTGACTTGTATACGTTTTTTTTGGTAACCTGATAAGGTTTGTTATTCTTACCTTTGTTTTAATTATTTTATGGAATCGTAAACTTTGGATTTTTAATTTATTGTTTTCTTATAAAGTTGTAAATTTTGAAGTTTCGATTTATTGTTGGCTGTTAATTTTGATTATATGTGTTATAATTTTTTTATTGAGCTGTGTATTTTAATTTATTGTGTGAGTAAAGTATCCAATATATTTTTGCTATAATTTTATTTATTTGGTTCACCATAATCTTAGTTGTTTATCGTGTGGCTCTGCTAGTGCCTTTAAGACCCAGGGGTTTCCGGCTTGAACTGTCTAAGTCGGTGGCGCGGCTCACTTTTATTTTCTTTTTTTTCTTCTACCCTCTACGACTGAGCTCGGGCATAATTTGCCAGTAGAGAGACCGCTGGCAGAGTATTTTTTAGAGAACGAAAAAGACGTGGCAACCACATCGCCGTCATTTTTGTTTAAGTCGATGTAATTACCATTTAATATGTTTCCATGTAATAAATAAATTTATACTTAAAGTAATTGTATAATAGATAATACCAAATTAAAATTAAATTTACATAAATGTCAAAATTTTTAAATAGAAAGAAAATATCTACCAAAATATAAATAATATTTTTTTAACCGGCGGCACTTATAGTATAATATTTGTTGTATTCTTATGGATTGTGGTCGATGAATACGCCCATGTCCTATTATTTGTCCGAGGAGGTGCATCGTCCACGCAAATATGTTTAATTCTTCTCAGCGGTATTAAAACGCCTGGCATTTATAGCCGCGGCAGTAATTGAAGGCCGAAATATATCTAGAAATATTCACAAACCGCGACAATTTTCATTTAAAAGGTATATTTAAAAATCACGGGCTGTGAGAAGTAAAGTTATGTTTATTTTAGAAAGTAATATAGTTAAGAAAGTATTGGTGTAAAGTTTAGAATAAATTGTTAAGTTTTCGTATTTTTTCAAAATTAAACTCAGGAATAAATATTGTAACAGTGGTGTCAGAAGTAAGGATTTTGGATGTTTTTCATCAGCTGCTGAGGTTCTTAAGAATTTTTTTTTTATTAATAGTGTATTCTCTGTGGTAATTAGCGGAAGAAAATCCTTTACATCTCATTAAAAACCAAGAGTTACAATACTCATCAATATTCACCGGCAAAAAAATTTCTTAATATTGTAATTTCAGATATTGCTTTAAGACTAAAAACATTTTTTAACCATTTGGATATTGCTTACGGGTACCGAAAAAGATAATTAAAGAAACATCAAACACACTTCTTACAAAAGTACTGTTTCGAAATTACTTCCTTCTTGGGTTCGGTAATTTTAAACTTTTGATACAGCTGTCCTTTTTATACCTCTAAATTATAATTCCAGAGAAATCGACCCTTTTTCTCGCGAGTCAAAAACAATCCTTCTACCTTCTCGAACCCACTAGGCGGGGTGGTCAAGAGTTTACTAGACGGAGGCAAAGGCCGACAAAATACTTATTAATATGCATCCTAACTTTGTTCGACTGACGCCGACAAATAAACAGGGCCGGATTGTAGCAGTACTTCATTTTAAAAATATTTTGCTCATATAGTGTGTTTCAAAATTCAAAATCAAGATTGTGAGTGCGTATTTTTCAGGTCAAAATAAGACGTTTTTGTCCTTAAACATGTTTTCACAAACGCTTCGTTACCGATCTACAGGTGATAGTTAATGTTATGCATAATGCCCTGAAAATCAAAGGGATGAAAATAAATGTAAGCAACACAAAAGTAATGGTTTTTAAATTGTATGCTTGGGTTTAAAATTAAGAGAAATTGAAAGTATAACAGTGACATTGAGCAAAGGGTGTTGGCAGGAAAACAAATGAATAGGGCACTGTATAGCTTTCTAAACAGCCAGAAAGTGTGAAAAAAGGCACGTCTAGCTGTGCATATATGTGTATTGGATCCTACACTTATGTATAGTAGTGAATGTTGGGTTTGGCATAAGAAGCATGAAAATGGATTAATGCTGTGGAGATGAGTAGTCTGAGAAGTATAGCCAGACTGACTCAGTTGGATAAAGTAAAAAATAGAGAGATAAGGGAACGATGTGGTGTGAACGAAGATGTAATAACAAAGATAGATAAAGGAATGCTAAGAGGGTTGGACACGTATAAAAGGATGGCCAAAGAAAAACTGACAAAATAAATTTATAAGGCGAGTGTGAATGAACAAGTCGGTAGAGGTCGACCTCGGCGAAGATAATTATCTCCATCAGATTACCTTTGTTTTGAAGAAAGGCCAGGTCAAGAGTACCAACAACCGACGAGCATGTATGAGAGCGCTGATGAAAGTAGAAGAAGCAAAATATGTGTGTTAAAACCGTAGCAAGTAAAAGGAAGTAGTCTGTGCCTACCCCTACTGGAAAAAAGCGTGACTGTATGTATGCATGTATGAATTACAAAAAATGATTTTAATTTTTTTCTCTATAACGGTCGTAGATGCATAAAAATTAGAGGACATAAAAAATTTATGAACAAATCAAATAATTTATTTCATATTTTAGAATTTACCAGCAGCGCACTACAAAAAAGTTTATGCGGCAAAAAAGGTTTGACCTCTGAAAAAATATTTCGCTGTAGATTTTTACAATCACTCGGCATGCTGAATAATGTTACCCCTAAAACGTAACCTTTATTTTAAATTTGATCTTAATATTTTAAAAAAATACACAGCAGTGTTTACCAAAAAATTCCTATCGACTAGCACGAACATTTAATGGGCACACTACTGGCGTCGTTGTGACATACTCGCAACAGCATTTTGCCGACAGAATTTTAAGATCTACAACTTTTGTAAAAAACTTTTTGATATTCTTAAATGTTTTAATCTTCGTTATTTTGCACAAAGTTTTAAAATGCAAAGCTTAAGATAATATTAAAAATGCAATCTTTACCATGAGATTTTGATTTTAGGGTTACGTTTATTGGACTATACGGGTATAATAAATAAAAATTTTTGCAACTCTAAAATGGTATTTTTTAAATGTTTGGCGATATGGTATTTAGACAAAGGCTTGTTATAAAATGCCATCAATATTCAAAAATATGCAAGCGTATTGCAATGTGCTCTTTATCTCTTAGACATTGTATAAAAAACATGTTTACCTAGTTTCGTAAAGACATATAATTATAATAAATAATATGATATTTTTTTATCTTATTTCCAGGTTATTGTGTTGACATATTTACTAATTAAAAATTTACAAAATTACTAAATAAAAAAATAAACTTGTATCCCCTTAACATCCTCCAACTCCTCTTTAAAATTAAATATCAACTCCTACCTTGAGATACATCTAATAAAAACAAAAAAAAATGCAAATTATTTAAACAAAAATTTATTCTATTAATGTATTTTGCAGATAACCTTAAACATAGCGAAGTTACAACAGAAATTAAAATGAAGTTAATTACAAACAGCTATTTTCAAATTCTTCCCAATCTCTCTGCAAAGTTTTGCTATTTATTTGTCTACATTCCATGTATATCTACAATTTTCTGGGTTTTACCACGTAAGCTGGGGTATGTGAAGTTTTTTACAGGCAGCTGTGCTATGAGAGCCTCCAAACTTTACATACATAAAGGGTCTATTACAGTACACTTTCAAGTAACCGTACTGTTGGCAACCAATACATTTTGCAATGGTTTTTTTCCTTTCTTTGGAGTTCTATACTAACTATACTATTATTTATTCTGGAAAATTTAGGTATAAAAAAGGAGTTTGTTAGTAAATTAACCAAAAAATTTGACAGTTTAGATGAAGCATGTTAGGTTGAAGCATTGTGGAAGCCATACAAGGAAGAAATTGTGGATATTGCTATTAAGGTATGCGGTGTAAGTAAAAAAAGGAAAGGATGCAGGCTATAGAAAATATGCGTAGGGGTTTAAAAAGCAGTGTCAGAAAAGAAAAAAGCCTGGCTGATTTGGCTAGCTACAAAAGCCAATCAAAGTACGCAAAAGGCAACGATTGAGGATGTAAACGAGGCAAAGAATAAGTATAAAAGGTTAAAAGGTGTGGCAAAAGAGGTTGTGGCAAAAAAGAAAGAGAGTGATAAAGATGGATTTAATAGAAGGTTATCTGACGATTTCCAAAACAATATTAAACTCTTCTGGAATTCCATAAGAACAGCCATAGGTCAAAATACTACCTCGCAATTGAAAAGAATCAACAACCAAGATAGTAGTATGGTAAAAGGAGAGAAATGCGTATTAAAAACATGGAAGGAATACTTCGAAAGTTTATTTGAGAAAGAGGATACACAAGTATAGGCCCCATTCGAAGACATGAGTGAAAGTTGCAATGAAAGTAAAATTACTACGACAGAAATTGTGAAAGCTTTAAACAGTATGAAATTGGATAAAGCTGCTGGGTACGACAGGAAAACAGTTAAAATGCTGAAGGCTGGACACAACGTGATAGCTAGTCTACTGTACCGCCTTTTTAACCTTTCTTGGAGAAGTGGTAGCGTACCATAAGACTGGTGCAAGGCCGTTATCGTGCCGCTTTACAAGAGAAAAGGTTCGCAACAAGACTGTAAGAACTACCGAGGTATTAGTTTACTCAGCATAGTCGGCAAACTGTATGCAAAGATATTGATTAAAAGAGTAACGAATAAAACTAAAAAGATGATATGGGATGTGTAAGTAGGATTTAGAAGAGAAAGGAGATGTATGGATCAGGTCTTTTCATAACTAGGTATAGTCGAAAAATTCTTGGCTAGGAATCAGAAAGTCTATTGCGCTTTTATAGACTTGGAAAAGGCCTATGACAGAGTGGTGAGGAGTAAATTATGGTCTACATTGTCTATGTATGGGGTGGGTGGTAGTTTAATACGAGCACTGAAATCACTTTACGAGGATTCTACTGCTTGTGTCAGTATAAACGGAGCTTGCACGGACTGGTTTAACATTGAAAAAGATGCGAGACAGGGATGTGTGGCTTTGCCATGGATGTTTAACTTATACATAGACGATTGTTTAAAAGATTTGAGAAATTCATGGTTGTATAGGGAAGATTTCTTTGAAATCGGTAGGTTCTAGGTTGGTGTAACCAAAAATGCTGAACCTTATTCTTCCCAGGCCGGGGCATGAACATACTTTATGTTTAGATAGGCCAAAAATTAAACACATTAAAAGAGTATTTTAAAATATATTGTATAAATTATTTATAAATATTAATTAATAATTACTTTTGTGAAAATGTAAACATTTATTAAAATTTATGTTTAATGAAAATAAAAAAAAATTCTTCATTTTAAAATTGCAAAAATGCATATTATCATAAATGGTTAAACGTTAAAAAACATATTTTTATAAAATATTCAACAAAATGATATATAAATACTAAAAATCTACTTTTAAGTGAACATACTCGCTTTGCATATAGAGAATTACAGCTGTTAATGGCTATTTTCATAAATGGATTAGTAGTTCTTACCATTTGTGTGGCAATTACCAGTGCCGCCGGTTCCAACAACACTTCGAGGTCTTGGGAAGACCGTATTGGTTCTGTTGTACCAACATATCGATATGGAAATAAATTATATTATATGGGCGTTTATTTTACAGTAAGGACAAGCTTAAACTATTTCTTAATAATTACCTATCTTTATTTAAATTTAATCTTAAACAGTTAATAATGTGACTGAATTTGGTTTTCTACCATATTGTATTTTACAGGCTAAATGGTATGAGGCTTTCCGCTTTTGTCAATCTCTTAACATGCAACTGTTAACCATTTATTCAAAGGATGAAAACAACAGAATATATAAATACGTCAGAGAAGCTAGTAAGTGAATTGTTAGTTTAAAAATTTTAAAATAAATTTAAAGTGTTACAAATTAAGAAAAACTATTTTGGATTCAATTAAATTTTAAACCGTTAAAGTGGAATCATTACAAAATAGGACAACACATAACAGTACATATAATAGTTAAAATAAGCGTAGAATTTCTAAATTCATTGTCTTCACTTAGGTCACTCGGTGCAGGTTATCCCTTTTAGGATACGTTTCTAGTATTCTGCCCAAAGGCCAATTATTCCTCTTGACATTATCGGCTTCAATATATACGACATTCTCAACATTTTGAATTGGGCTTGCGCTATATATCCTCTTTCCCAAATTAATTTTCGAAGTATTTCTTTATTTTTTTTAGAACCTATTTCCCTCCTATCACCATACTACCATCTTGGTTTCTGATTTCTTTCTTAATCTGTTCTTGTGGAAGTCGTCAGATGACCTCCTAATAAATTTATCCTAATCTTGGCATTTGTAGTCAACATTTCCAAGCTGGCTTTCCGCTTTTTCTGACACTGTTTTTAGTTTATATAATACTATAATTTGAGAGTATAAAAGTTCCGAAGATTTTTGTTGCAACGTGATTTAAACATACATACATACATATAGTCATGCCTTTTTCCCGTAGGAGTAGGCACAGACCACTTTCTTCCACTTGCTACGGTTCTTATACACATCTTTTGCTTCTTCTAGTTTCATCAGTGCTCTCATACATGCTTGTACTCTTGACCTGGCCTTTTCAAAACCAAATATACTAAATATTAATTTCACAATTCAAAACTATCGGTTTGTTTGTTTATCCAACCATACATCGTGGAATGAGAACTGTGCAAATATGTTTCATCGGTATAAATAGTACCTCTTTCTTTCTCACAATTTATTACATACATACATAAAGTCTCTGTACTAATGGTTGTTGTAAAATTATTTCGTAAAACTCATTAAAAAAATAAAAAAAAAGTAATTTTTAAATTCTTAATTAATTATAACGCCTGGCCAGGATTTTTTCAGGCAACCCATTTTTTTATAATTTTTAACCTACTAAATTACTTATTAAAACAATTTTTATCCATTAAACAGATGGGTGAAGGTCGAATTTTTCTTTAGTCAATGAACCAGCTTTTAAATTAATATTATTTTAGAATAACTTTCATAGCGTCTTAAATTTAAGTCATTAAAGTAGTTTTGCATTTGTTATGACCTAAATTATTTCAAATTTCCTCACTTCGGAAGCGGTACTACATAGTATTTTATAAATTTATTAACCATTTACACAGGTAGAAAACTGAAAATAGTTACGGTTTGCTACGTAAAAAATTTTCATAACGCCATCCTTATTCAAGATAAAGGGCTTTAAAGAAAAAAAATGTTTACACATTTATTACGATTTTGCCAAATTGTAATAAAATTTTATACGAATATCGAAGCTGTTACATCGTATGAATTTGTTTTTATATCAGACTCTCATAGAGGGCGCTAGTTACACGGTTCGTACCAAGTAGAATTGAACATAACTTTTTTAAAGTTAGATTTATTAATTAAAATTTTAAGTAAACCTAAACATTATTTAATTTTACACCAAAAAGGTACACTTAATAAAACTGGATACGGTGTACTGTTTCCGGAATATTTTTTTTTGAAAATTTTTTACTAAGCAAACCACAGTTATTTTTCAGTTTTCTACCTATACAAGAGACATGGTCGTCACTATGCTTTCTTATAAATTTGAAAATATGCATTATTTATTTATTGGTGAAATAAATTTTCACATTGTTTATTTATTGCAGCGGTTCTCAAACTTTTGTTATTCACGCCCCCCTGTTTTAATTTAAAAAATGTTTCGCCCCCCAATCCGTAGACCTAGGAATTTGGACTAAAATAGGCAACATTGTCTCGTCGAGAGCTCCAAAGATGCTGTCGGAAAGTTCGAGGCGTTCGTGCCACGTATTCAAGCTTCCTGATCTTTCTCGAACTGTCTGAACGCGACTATAAATACAGAAGCGCACATACGGTATTCTCAGTCTCTCAGTGAAGGTGTTTTAACACTAAGCAAGCATTATTGTGAAGTGTGAGTGTATAAGTAGATGTAGTATGGATAATTTTTTAAAACGAAAACTTGAGGATGACGGGGCTTGTACATCGACAGGTTATGGTGGAAATCGTCCGAAATATAAAACAAGAAAATATGACCCATCATACCTAAATTTGGGCTTTACTAGCCTTGAAGTAGGTGGCGAAGAAAAACCACAATGCGTTATCTGTTTAAAAGTATTGGCTGCAGATAGCATAAAACCAAATCAATTACAGAGGCATCTAGAAACGCTGCACAAAGAATATGTCAATAAACCGCGAGATTTTTTTGTGGAGAAACTCAGATTGTTTAAAAAACAAAAATCCAGCTTCCATAGAGTACTGGCAGTAAATGAGAAGGCTCTCTTAGCATCATATAAAGTGGCATACAAAGTAGCTAAATGCAAAAAACCGCACACTATTGCAGAGCAACTTATTTTACCCGCTTGCAAAGACATTGTAGAAATAATGTTTGGTGAAAATTTTACTTCACAACTTAACAATATTCCTCTGTCAAATGATACAATCTGTCGACGAATTAACGATATATCAGTTGATATGCAGCAGCAGCTTAAATCTGAGCTTACTGGAAACTTGTTTGCTATACAACTTGACGAAGCAACTGACTCTAGTAATGATTCCCATTTGATTTGCTACATTAGATTCTGTCAATGTTCTAAAATATGTAAAAATTTATTGTTTTGTAAACAGATTAAAGAAAGAACTACAGCCACCGAGTTGTTCAAGATTACAAATGATTCTATTACTAAAATGAATTTGCAATGGAAAAATTGTGTTGCAATTTGCACCGATGGAGCTCAAGCCATGTCCGGTAAATACAACAGTTTACAAGCGCTAGTAAAAAAGGAATCCTCAGAAATTATCTGGACGCACTGTATGATACATCGGGTAGCGTTAGCATCAAAATCGCTAAGCCCTGGTCTAAACATGATTTTGACAGTAGTTATTGAAGTTGTTAACTTTATAAAAACCAGACCACTAAAAACAAGGATGTTCTCTGTTCTGTGTGAAGATATGGGAGCTGAGCATCAATCTTTGTTGTTTTATTCCTCATCCAGATGGTTGTCACGCGGTAAGACGGTTAAGCGTGTCTTTGAATTAAGAAGGGAAATAGCGATATTTTTAAGCGAGAAAGGTCACAAGCATTCAACAGATTTTTTCGACAAATTATTTTTACTGAAGATTTCTTATTTAGTAGATATTTTTGAAAAACTTAAGATACTTAATCTTTAGCTGCAAGGAAAAGACGTAAATATATTTGATTTAAGTCAAAAGATTGATGCTTTTTGTAAGAAATTGCAGTTATGGCATAACAAATTAAAAGAAAACAGTTTGGAAATGTTTCCCACATTTTGCGATTTTGTGCAAGATTCCCCATTGGAAGATATTCATAAAGCTGTGATGCTAAAAACCATAGGAAGCCATTTAGAAAACTTAACTGAGAATTTCAAGCGATACTTCTTTGCAGAGAAAGATATCAAGTTGTCAGACTGGAGCTGGGTTTTAAATCCATTCGAAAATAGACCTGTCGGACTATCACTGCATAAAGAACAACTGATAGATATTTTAACAAATCCCTTACAAAAATCAAACTTTGTTAACAAATCTTTAACAAACTTCTGGACTGAACTTCCGAACGACTACTCCGTTATAAAAGCCAAAGCGCTTAGAATTCTGTTGCCTTTTCCAACGTCCTACCTTTGTGAAACTGGATTTTCTGCACTTGCTGTCGTAAAATCTAAATACAGAAATAAAAGTAGAAAATGAACTCAGAGTGGCCATCTCTAACATAGAACCAAATTTAGAGAAGTTGTGCGCCTTAAAACAAGTTCATGTTAGCCATTAGTCCTTAGAATGTTTCTTTGTCATCATTAAGTAAGTAAAATTTCAATAAAGATTTTTTAAAAATCTATCTGTAGCATTTTATCATTAACATTTTATTTTTAATCTGTACTGCGCCCCCCCCAATCATGTAAACGCGCCCCCCTTAGGGGGCGCGCCCCACAGTTTGAGAAACGCTGATTTATTGTAACACGAACTGGTGTAACATCAAAAAAGGTGTTAGACAGGGATGCAGGGATGCCATGGCTGTTTAACTTATACATACACGATTTTTTAAAAGATTTAAAAAAGAGAGCGTATGGATTAAAAATGAATAATTTGATCATCAAATGCCTTATTTGCGCTGATGGACAGGTCATGCTAGCTCCAGAGGAGTTGCAGGCGATGGTTAATATAATGCATGATGCCATTAAAATCGAAGAGATGAAAATAAATGCGAAGATGAGTAGTCTGCGAAGTATAGCCGAAGTGACTCGGTTTGATAAAGTGAAGAATAGTGAGGATACGGAAACGCTGTGGTGCAAAAGAAAATGTGGTAACAAATAAAGATGAAGGAATGCTTAGATAAATTGGACACATAAAGAGGATGAATAAATAAAAATTGATGAAACTTTTATAGGACGAGTGTGAATAATGAGCTACTCGACGAACCTATCTCGATCAGATCGCGATTGTTTTAAAGAAAGGACAGGTCAAGATTACCATCACCGACAATCATGTATGAAAGCACTGATAAAACTAGAAGAAGCAAAAGATGTGTATAAGAACCGTAGCAAGTGAAAGTAAGTGGTCTTTGCCAACTTCTACAGGAACAAGGCGAGACTACATGTACGTATGTAGTTATGAAATATTTTTGCTGTTTAGGATTTTTTCTTTAAATTGATATTAAAATTGTATACATTAAAACGCTTTATTATTACGTATATTAATACCAATTTTTTTTAATACATAGTGTAGGTACTGTTATTCTTTATCTTTATATAAAAATTATACTGATTAAGTTTCCTGCATCTTGCGCTGGCTACATTCTATAAATTTTTTAGCACTAGATTTGCTTCTATAAAAACCCCCCTTTATTGGGTTAGTGTTTTTAATGAATTCTTTTCAGACACCTACTTCAGCATTCAAAGAAGTCGTAATGTTAACGACGAGCAAGGTTTTTTTTTATAGGAGATAATTTGATGGATGGTAATAATAATTTTTGTTTTAGATAAAGGAAACGAATACTGGATCGGAGGTACAAAATTGGTGGATGATATCAATTGGGTGTGGTTGGCTTATGGATATCTAATTGATTATACAAATTGGTCAGCTGGACAACCTGATAATATAAACGAAAAATGTTTACAACTTTGGATTACCAACAACGAATTGACCTGGAATGATAGAGATTGTAATACAGCTTTTCATTTTATATGTGAAAAATACCTATACACCTAAATTATCTTGTTACTCTATATTAAAATGCAGTTGAATTGAAAATATTTATAATTTTTCTTATCGATAAATTTATATATTCAATACCCTGAAACGGTATTAGCGTTACATTGTAAATTAACTTTAAACATTTACAAAAATTTTACATACATCTATATATGCATATAGTCACGCCTTTTTCCCGTAGGGGTAGGCAGAGACCACTTCCTTTCACTTGCTACAGTTCTTACACACATTTTTTGCTTCCTCTACATTCATCAGTGTTCTCATGCACTTGCCCACTTATACTCGCCTTATAAATTTGTTTCGTTAATCTTTCTTCATCCATTTTTTCTACGTGTTCAAACCATCTAAGCATTTCTTTATCTATCTTTGTAATCACATCTTTTTTTATACCACAGCGTTCACTTATCTCACTATTTTTTACTTTATCCAACCGAGTCACTCCGGCTATACTTCTCAAACTACTCATCACCGCAGCATTAATCCTATTTTTATGCTTCTTCTGCCAAACCCAACATTCACTACCATACATAAGTGTAGGAACCAACACACCTCTATGCACATCCCTGTCTTACACCTTTTTCGATGTTATAACAGTCCGTGCAAGCTCCGTTTATCCTGATACAAGCAGAGGAATCCTTATAAAGTGATTTTAGTAATTATATTATTTAATTTAATAATTATGATAGTTATAATCTCTCTCCTCAGTCGATGTCTGGTTTCAGATCCCTTGAATGTATGCCCGGGACAGTCAAGCTTCTTCAGGTTTTTGTGTCTCCAGCAGTCCGCATCACTTCTTGTATGAAGAGGTTTGTCCAGGATTTTATTTGATCGATATATCTGTTCGATGATCTTTCTCTCCGGCGCCTTTCGTCAACTTTCCCCTGAATGGCTTGTTTTTCTAAATCATTTCTCCGAATGTCATGGCCAAAGTATTTGAGGGTGTTTCGTTGGATGTCTGGTAACAACCGTATATTTTCCGCAATTCTTAGCTTTTGAAGAATTGAAGCGTTTCTTCTGCGGGTGGTCCATTCTAATTCTAAGCATTCGTCTATAACATGTCATTTCGAAAGTTTCGATCCAGCGTCTACATGCCACATTGATAGTCCATGACTCGGAGCCCTAGGTAGCGATTGAGAATACAAGAGATTTCATAAGGCGTTGTTTTGTAGCTTTACTTATGTTGTGATCTTTCCATACTTTTTGTTAGTTTGGCTAACGCTGTCCTTACCGTCCCGATTCTTCTTTTTATTTCCTTTTCAATGCTACCTTTGTTCGTGATACATGCACCGAGGTATATAATTGATTGTTTGCACTCTATGTCAGGTATTGAAAAAAGGATTCGTGGTAAAACTCTGCTTTTATCCACGATCATGAGACAACACTTGCTCCTGTTGAGTTTTAACCCTGATTCTGCACTTACTTCTTCGACTCGTTTTAATAAGTTTCTTATTTTCTCTTCCCTGCTTGCTAAGATTGTCGTGTCGTCCGCGTATCTGAGATTTGAGATTTTTCTTCCGCCAATGTATATTCCTCCTTCCCAGTTATCTATTGCCTACCTTAAGATCCACTTCCCGTAAATTATGTACATACAGTTGGCGTATGAGATGTGTTAGTTGGTTCGGTACGCCCATCTCAAGAAAACAAAAAATGACTGGGACATTGTATTCGTACAGCTTTTCTGTTAGTTGCCGGACATTTATTAGCTGATCTCGAGTGCCTTTTTTCCGGGATAAACCCAGCCTGTTCTGGTGAAATTTGCGGTAGAAGGTAAGGTTTCAATCGTTCATGCAGTACCTGTAGCATAACTTTGCTGGCATGCTTTATAAGTGTATCATTCTAAATTTACTGCATACCTCTTTATCACCCTTTTTATGTAACGGTACATATATTGACTGTATCCAATTATTTGGCTATACTCCAGATGTCCAGATTTTGTTTCATATAAGGTGCATTAGACGAACTTCTCCGTCTCCTGAAATTTTTATTATTTCTGCAACTATTCCGTCGGCGCCTGCTGTTTTATTGTTTGTTTTAACTTCACTGTACAGAATGTCTGGTTCAGTTAATCCTCTGAAATTGAAAGTATCTTAAAATGCAGGATTATCGACTGCCATAAGTTCGGTGTAATATTGTCGTTATCTTTCCAATATTAGATTTAGATCAGTCAGTGTATTTCCGTCCTTATCTTTTACAGGTAGATGTCTGGGTTAAAAATCTGAGACAGGAATTTGACTTTTTTGAAAAGATCACGGGGCTTATTTTCAGTTCTGTGTCTCTCTATGTCTTTGCAAATGGATTTAATAAAATTGTTTTTGTCAGTTCTAAAAGCTTTATTACCTACTTTGTTTAGCTCCTTGTATTGGTTTAGATTTTGCTGTGTTCCTTTGATTTTTGCTTCTTGTCTCTTGTTAATTAGCTGCATGGTATTTGTTAATATTCACGACTTTTTTATTTGTTTACTCTGTTTTTTTACTGAGCCCTCAAGAACGTTTTTGAGCAATTTCCATAGGTCGTTTGCTGTTAACTCATTCATTCGTGATAGTGGTAATTCCTCTATGGCTTCACTTATTTCCTGTTTATAACGTGGTGCTGAAAATTTGAGTTAGCGACAAAAAGATTGTTTTCTGTGCAAAAGTCAAGCATGGTTAGTTATAATACTCACATAATAATTCAATTTCAAAACTTTTCTAATAGGAAAAAGTAAATTGTAGAACTGCAAATGTTTTTGACATGCCTGATTTTTGTGCTGATATATAGATCTGTAAACAGTGGACAGACCAGGATTTTTGGGATGTTGAAACATAATATTAAGATTTTAAGTTAACCTAAAACATTTATTTGTGGATTTTCGAGGAACCATAAATTTAAAGAGTACGAGGTATTGTAAAATTAATTTTTTGTGTAAAGTAAGTGTGTTTTTATTAAGATTTACTGGATTTTCCCGTAAGTACCAACATTTAATACATTAACTAGAAGTGCCACCACAATGGTTAAAAAAATAGAAGTATATATACAGGGTTTGCGATATAACACAATTAACCATAGTCCAATTCCTGGTAATAAAGAAGATACAGGGCGTTAAATGTAAATTTTTTTAATTTAAATACTTATATAGTTTTAACAGTGTCCAAAATATTTTGCAAAGGATGGTAAACAGACCTATTTTAACACGCTTATATTAGTTTCACCTATACTTGTATGTATGTATGTTTGTAACTGACTCTTTGGCCTCGATTTTGCCCTACTTTAAGCGATCAGATTTAATTTAAACTTCGCACACCTGTCAATGACAGACGACAATGCAATAATTACATCAAAATATCCAATTATCCTGATTACATTCGCCAGGATTCATAATTTTTTCCAGGGATCCTTTGTATGAGAGTAGGAGAGATAGAACTAGTGCGTGAATTACGCATGCGCGCGGAACAAGTATTAAAACATTTCATCGTTTCGGTGGTTCAGTGGTAGAATGCTCGCGGGCGACCGGGTTTGATTCCCGGCCGATGCATTTTTTGTGCTTTTACCATGTATTGCTTTGGTGCTAAACCCCAAATGTGCGAGCAATACTCCAGTAGAGGTCGGCCTTGTACGTCGTAAACCGTTGATCAGGAGTAAAAAACTTTCTAGCTTTTTACAGAAAACCTAGCTTTTGGCTTGCTGACTTTGCTATGTTAGCAACATGTTCTTGCCAAGACATATTATTAGACACCGTGACTTCCAAATTCGAGATGGTGGGACATTGTAATGGAATGATTTGAGGAATTCACTATCTTGGAATTTCTTTACACACGAGCTTGTGTGTAGTTAGATGCACTTGCTTTTGCGTAGCTTGGTAGAACCGTTGTTAATAATACCGTTTCGTTTGTTAACCGTATGTCTCAGATTCAATGCAAACAAAACACAAGCATGTCTTTTCTCTAGAAAAGCCGATCTCACTGTGCCTAACATAACTTTGTCAGGAGTAACCATACCACTGAAGTCATCCATATCGATGCTTGGTATTACTATCAGCAATAACCTTTCCTGAGAAAATCACGTGAGGTCCATTGCCAAAAGTGCATCCCAAAAACTTGGTTTTTTGTTTCGTGCCAAGAGCTATTTCACCTCCAGTCAGCTGCTTATGATCTATAAGGCACAGATCCGACCTGTACTGGAGTACTGTTCCCATATTTGGAGTGCAGCACCTAACATATCCTGAAGCTACTGGATTCTGTCCAAAAAAGGGCAATTCGTCTCGTCGGTGATGCCTCGCTTACAAACTCGCTCACTTGTCTGGAACACCGTAGAAAAGTTGGCGATTTGTCTCTATTTTATAGATATTTTCATGGGCGATGCTCTTCTGAAATATCAACAATCGTTCCTCCTTTGGCAGTCTTTTCAAGATTAACCCGTCAAGTTCAGTCTTCACACCCCTTCGTGGTCACTTTGGAGACCTGCAGAACATAACTTTCCAAAGACTCATTCATCCAACGAATTGCGAGGCTTTGGAACTCATTGCCTAGGGAGGTGTTCCCCGAGGCATACAACCTCCAGAAATTTAAGAAGAACACCAACTCCTACCTTCTTTCCCTTGGTTCCCACGATGTTCTCTGAACATTACAGGATATCCCTTTTCGTGGGAACCAGAACATAAAAAAAAAAAAATGATTGGTTTACCAATCGTGGCGATTTGAACCAATCACAATGTAAATAGTAATCTAGTTAACGTAGAAATAAATATGTAATTTTATTTGTATGATTGTTTAATTTTTAAGTAGAGGATAAGTAAAATCCATGTGCAACGAAATCCAAGAAAGTATCTACAGTCATACTCCTGTCACTTTGACAGATTGCTTTTAAACCCCTGGAATTAACTTTCTCCACTGATAGTTGCCTGGTGCAAGTGAACCTACCGCTATAATATAGGCGGCGCCCCAGATTGTAAATAAAATACCCGAGCTAAAGCGCCAATTTACACAGTTGTAAGGAATGAAGCCTTACAAGAGATAAAATCAATTAAGTATAGTACAGTTGGTAGTACAGTCAAATGGTTTCCCATTTAATCATGCTGCATGTTACTGGATTGGGTAACCAAAAATATTGATAGTATGATAATGTCAAATAAAACATGTAAAGTCAGGTTTTCTATTAATTAATAATTGGTTCTTTAATAATTTTTTTTATTCTAAATTTATAACGTATTTTTAAATATTTAATGAATAAAAACAAAAATTGGTTTGCCTTGTTGGAAAGGAGATGTGAATTGGAAAACAAAAATTTTACAATAAATGAAAACTATTCGCGAAATTATAAATGTAAGTATATTAAAGTTTTCAATTAAAATATTTATTTTTAATTAATTAGTTACCTATAATAAATATACAGGGCACATCACTATTAACGGGTTAAAGGATTATAGTGAAACGGTAAATGTTTTAAAATATTGGTCACTTTAGTAATTTGTACATTATTGCAGCCTGCAATTTAAAATTATTCGGAATCGTAAAGGATGTCCCAATAAAGTGTAGCGTATTAAATTTATAATTTTTTTTGAGAGACACATTTTACTGCATTTTCTAATTTTTGTTAAAAAATAAGATATACTTTTATAGGGATTCCCTAAACCCAAATACCCAGTGTTATGAATTTTTCCGCCTTTTTTTAAAATGTGATGTTTTAAAAAAAAGTTAATAATCACTAATCTAAAAAATTATAACAATTTTACTTTTACGTCTAAACAGTTAGGTATTGGTTGAATGTTTTCCATTAATTAAATTTAAAACATCTCTCAACGGAGTGTTCAGAATTAACAGTTTTATTATTAGATTATTTATTATGTAATATGAAGATTATTTTAATAATTTATATTTTAAAAAAATGTTCTTTATCGATTGGTTTTTATAAGGATGTCTCATATCATAATTTTTGTGCAATTTTACAATGTACTACTGCCATCTACTAGTATTATCGGTTTGACACAGTGCATTTGAACTTAAAAAATATGTTAAATAATAATACATCCAACGTAATTCTTAACGCGCCGGCAAGAAACTGGAAGGTTTCTAAAAGAGGGTTGTGAAAGTTTTAGGATGTTATATGTCTCCGCCTCTATTAAATCTCGCCTTGCCTCGATTAGATGTTAAATCTTCGATAGCATGGGTTGGCTGGTTCGTAATTCTATTTGCTGTCAGTTTTTCCGGCCTTACCACCGTGAACCTTTTGATAAAGTAAATTAAACACTTTTTTTGTTTAATAATGCATTGTAGAAAAATTTGTACAATGAGCTTAAAGTTTAAAACCTTTTGTCTCTTTAGAAAATTTCCACTGGTTAATGGCTTTTTAAATTAATTAATTTTATCTAATTATATTGATTGTAAATTTTTACCATACATTCCTGTAAGCCCACATCTCAAAAACTTTAAGTCGTCTTTCTTCGTACTTGTTTATAGTCCAGGCTTCCATACTGTACAGAAGGGTGAAGAAGACATAACATCTAAGAGGTCGGATTTTTAAAGTTTACTTTAGATCTCTACAGCACAAGACTCTACTCATGTTTTTAAATGCTGCTCGAGGCTGCTTAATCCTTTTACTTTAGTTTGACTATCTGCGCTGTTAGTTATTATGGTGCCTAGATATTTTATTTGGTTTACTTGCTTCAATAGTTCACCCCCAACTGTTATGTTGGCTATGATATTAGGTTACTTGCAAATTATTAATACTTTGGTCTCTTTTGCATTTAATCCATTGCGCATTTTTCGATGACTGCATTCAGTATCCGTTTTAAATCTTGCTGACTGGAGGCCAACAGTACCGTATCGTCTGCGTAGCGAAGTTTGTTTATAATTTCGCCATTTATAATAATGCTTGTATATTAGTTAGTGCTTCCCTAAATATTCTTTCAGAGTATACATTAAAGAGCAAGAGCGATAAAATGCAACCTTGTCTTACTCCACGTTTGATCTTTATTTCTGGTGTATCATCACCATCTATTCTAATTACTAAAGTTTGGTTCCACTATAAATTTTCAATAATCCTAATTAACATTGCAATTGTTAAACTATTAATTCGAGAATTTTTTTCTTTCGTGAAGCTATTTTTCAAAGGCATTAGAATAGATTTCCATTGGAAAAATAAAAAATTAGCTAATTTTTGCTTTGTCATTAATAAACTTGTGTTAAAAATTATAAAGCTTTACTTAACATTGAAAAAAACATTTTTTTTATAATATTACTATTGATCCGTTTTCTCATGATTAAAAACTACTTAAAAATGATTTTTAATAATTTTTATCACCTATTCTTAAAAAATTGTTATAAACAAATGCGTTGTTTACAAGATAATTTAAAATTTCCTTTGAAAACATGATCTTTGACGAAAATTACTATTTTTTTAAAAAAACCGTTTCCGAAAAAAAAAAAATTATTGCTTGAAAACGGATTTGTTAATTAACAATTTTTTTTCAACCACTTATAACTTATATTAAGGAATCGTAATTTAAAATTTTTTTTTGAAAACATAATCTTTGACGTAAATTATGATTTTTAAAGCTAACTTGCTTGTTTTCTCTACGAAGACGATGGACGAAGTTGTCAAAAGGAAATCGTCAAAATAGTTTAGTAATAGCAGCGCTGATGTCAGCTTTTCTAATTGGTTTTGCTTATGAATTTATGTATGATTGGTTGCCCATAGCAAGGCGCCTAATCTCAGAAAATCAAATAAATAATTGGTTGTCTATAGCACGCGTCCATTGACTGTAATAATGGGGTTTTAAATAAAGAAATGGATTAAAGAAAATTCTACTGTCGCAAAATAACTGAATTTTCAACAATAATGAATTTGTAGTTTTTAAAAAATATTGAGAAAAATGTTCATTGCTTTATTGATTTTATGTTTTAAAGCATATGTGAAAATGTCATGTAAATCACTGCCAGTCCCATTTTCCTAATCTTTATCAAACACAAATACCTTCGCCTTTTACGAAAGATTTCCATAAAAGAAAGCAAACTAGGTGCTTATGTGAATTTGAGTTTAACGCTACCAAAGTTTAAATTTTTCTTCTTATTAGATTTGTATAAGATTTGATACGATTTAATTTTAGTAACCCAATGATATAAAAGGATTGTTTTAAAGCGCATGTTTAGTTATACAACCAGTTAGGACTGGATATATATATATATATATATATATATATACCTTCAACAGGAAGAAGTTACACCACATTACGCACTAGCTGTAAGACAATGGCTGGACAAACGATTTCCAAAACATTGAATTGGCAAAAAAGGTTTCAAAGAATGGCCGGCAAGATCTCCAGATCTAACATCACTGGACTTTTTTCTGTAGGGTCATGTAAAAACATTAGTTTAAAAAACTCCTCCTGAAGACATTGAAAAACTAAAGCTTAGAAAAACTGAAAAATGTAGACAAATTACTAGCGTGTAACGACACAAGTACGTTATTATTAATTTCCACCCATGAAACCAGTTGTCCCTACTGCCACGATATCCACCACCAGACCTGTTGAACTACAACCCCGGATGGATTGATGGTAGAAGGAGACCACCACGATGGATATAAAAGATCATGCCCTGAGCAGTTACAGCCCTTTGTTGTGCGAGGCGTAGACCAGGGGTATTAACTCTGGTCTAGAACGCTTTACACTGTTACTACCGGTTGGACAAGGTCGGAGTATTGATCCTCACCGGGCATCCCTTCCCTTACGTAATATCCAAAAAAAAAATTGAGATTTGGTTTTGTTAATTAAAAATGTTACTTAAATTCCCCATTTATTATTTTTGACTTCTGTCTCTGTTAGGGTCAGTTTATCTCTGCGCCGTCGTGAAAGACGAAACTAATTAACTGGTTTGTCAAAAGGTGCAATTGCTAATAAAATCAACAATATTGCTTTAAATTAAATATATGAAACACACATGAGCTTTTCCAAACACAAACTAAAAATAACTTTTAAAAAAATATATTAAATAAAAAAAAAAAAATTTTGAATTTGTTTTCATGGTTGGACCAATTAGTGCCAGAAGAATGCTAACCCGTGTGCCTCCTTACAATATGCAGCTATAAACATATTTACCCATGTATTTTAAGTCACTTTACTTTAATTAACTTTTGTTTTAGTTTATGCTCCTACAACAAAATTTTATTCAAAATATGATGCCACAAAGGCTTCTATACCAAATCCCGAAATTGTTGAAGGTATTTTAAGAGCAAATGTTTATCCGCCTAAATTGAAAAGAGAATGGCCAGAAACGGAAAATCAGTGGTAAGATTAATTTAACTTAATATAATTTAAACAAAGCTAAATATTTTATGGTTTGCTTTGTTAAATAACGAAATTAATTAAACTCTAGAGCTATGAAATACAAGTAAAATTATATTTCTTTTATCGTAACAACAGTTTACACAGAAACTTAAGTCTGATTTGCAACGGTAATAATCTAATAAACTTGTCTAAAGGGATTTTTTTTAAGTCGAATATAGGGGTGTCAGAGTTACTTCAGGCAGTTAAGTTAAATTATTTTAATTTTAAATCCATCTCTGGTTAATGAATTTCGGTTTTTGGCGAGCCAATAACGAGATGATAAATATATTTGAAGCAAACAGGGTGTTTCAAAAAAAGGTGACCCCGTCTTTAGGATAGGTAAAAAACTGAAAAATAATTGGGGTTTGCTCTGTAAAAAATTTTTTGTAACGCCATCCGTATTTAAGATAAAGGGCGTAGAAAAAAAAATACACATTTATTACGATTTTTCCGAAACTACTGGAAACATTGTAATGAAATTTTTTGCGAATATGTTTAAGAAGCTGATAGCTGAATTTGTTTTTATATCTGACTCTCATAGAGGGCGCTAGTTACACGGTTCGTACCAAGTAGTATTGAACATCACTTTTTTAAGGTTAGATTTTTTTTGCAAAATTTTAAATAAACTTAAACATTATTTAATTTTACACCAAAAAGGTACTCCTGGTAAAACTCGATACTGTGTACCGTTTTCGAAATATTTTGATATGATAATTAGGAAGTAATAACCGATGCTGGTAAAAAGTAATTAAAGTTATTAATAAGTATTATTATTAATTAGTTTGTAAATTAAACATTTTTTGTCGCATTAATAAGACTTCATCAATAAAACGGATACATGTTAAAAATTGGGATTAAGGGCTTTCTTTTCTTTTAACGTTTCACAAAAATCCATTCTAATCGGAATATCTTTTTTTTTAATTTTGCTATAGAAAACTTACATTTATAAAAAGTTATGACGATAAGTTAACAATAATTAGATTTTTGAAACCTATTTATTTGTAAAATTAACTGTTGTTAATCAAAATGTACTTAAATGTTGATAACATCGAAATGTTATTAAACTCAGAAGAGTGTTTAGGAAACTCCAGTCCAGCTGTTACTCGTTATGCAGAAAAGTTTCCTGGAAGAAACTTACCAAGTAAAAATACATTTAGAGCCATTGAACGACGTTGTCGAGAAACTGGGAAACTGAGACCAAAAAAAAAATAAAATTCTGTTAGGCCAAAAACAAAAAGAACCATTAATAAAAAAAAATTATTTTAAATTAAGTTAAGTTAATTAAGTATCCTGTAAGGTATCCTTAAAGGATACTTAAAGAGCAGCACCTACATCCTTATCCTTACCGACAAGTCCAAGAGCTTTTGCCAGATGATCTACCGGTTTATATAAACAATTTTTTTAATTTTAAAAAACGTATATGTACACTTAAGGTTTTTTTAAATTGTTTCTGAAAGATAGGAAAAAAAAGTTTTGCACAGCCTTAAAGCCATTAACGTTGATTAGTTAGCTTGTTTTATGGTACTATATTAAAATAATACGATTGTATTTGTTAGGGGTCAATCCATTTTTGGTGATTTTTTAATAAAATCCCTTGGTGCCCTCACGTGGTTAGTAATTACAGTTTTTTTTAGTTAGTTTAATATATTAAAAAAAACGAATGTATAGATCCACGAACTGATCTATACATCCTCTCAAATTTAATCCAATCGAGAAATCAAAGAGTCACGGAACCCTGAGTATAGTATTTTGATATTTTTTCTTTAAGTTAATTGGTTAATAAATAGTTTGAGTATTTAAATTAAAATTTTAAAAAACATTAAATTTTATTTGTTTACCGACCCGAATAAGTATTAATGATCAGCATTTGATTTTTATTTGTTTCATAAAATTAGTTAAAATTATTTGAAAATTTTCTTTTAGTATTCAAATTTAGTAATTTCACGCTACATATTTGATGCCCAACTTTTAGCGTTTAGAGTTTCATAGGTTAATACAAACTGTTTGTTTAACAATATAATTGCAAAAAATTTAATATTTTTATTTATTCTTAACTTATGTACTTAATAGCTAACAAATAACTTTATATTAATGACATCAAGCTGTAAAATGCATACATTTTTTATTCTAATTTTAGGTATGGTTGGTTTTCAGATCGTTTAATAGCTATGGACATAAATGACAAACGTAATTATGCCCCGAAAGTTGAAAGTGATATTGTAAAGTTTGGAATTATAAAAAAGAAGAAAAAAAAAGAAAAAAGTAAACAAAAAAAAAAGACTACATGATAAAGAAACCATTTTAAACATTTATGGATTTTTTAAAACAATAAATACAAAACCACAGTAACTTTTTATATCTTCATTCACTAAAACATATTCTTTAACAAGTTGCAAAAATGCAATATAGTACACTGGCATTAAGGAAATGTGATTGGTCAAAAAGACATTGGCAAAATGTTACCTAAGGCAAGGTAGGCTCCAAAATAGAGTAGTTATAAAACACTTCAGATTGGCTTAAAAGTTCGTAGGAAACTTTATTTAATCTATATATATATATATATATATATATATATATATATATATATATATATATATATATATATATATATATATATATATATATATATATATATATATATAGTTATGATATTTTAATAAAAATAATATTTAAATAAAAATTCAAAAATAGTTGACACCTGAATATTAATTTGGTTATAAAAACATTAAAAAGAATTTGATGGATAACTATAAAGACTGCCACATGTTTTCAGGATAAAACAGGGAGTTCAGTTAATTAAACTTATAAATTATTTTTATCTAAGAGTGTATAAAAATTTAAAACAGTGTAGAAACGAGTTTCTAAGGTTTTTGTTGATTAAAATATTAAGAATTAAGAATATTAAAGGAGAGCAGACGTGTTATTTGAAAATAGTAAGAAATCAGTTTTAAAAAAAAAAATAAATATTTTTTTTGATATTGTATAGTAAAAGTTTGTTAAAAGTGTAAAGAAGATAATAATAATTTAAAAAAGCAATAAAAAAATAAAAGTGAAGGGCAGTTTCCCGAAAACCGTCAACAAGTTTGGAGTTTCTGGTGAGATCATCTGAGCTGGAGGAAGGGTGTCGACCTACAGAAATAGGTAGTGAGTTTGTTTTTTTTTAAAAAACATTATTTGGAAGGGAAAAACATTTATTTAAATTTTTTGGACATAAAGTTGATAAATTTTAATTTTGTAATAATATTTGTTTTATATATATATATATATATATATATATATATATATACATATATATATATATATATATATATATATATATATATATATATATATACATTTGGTAATTATATATTTTTTTAATTTGTATAAATAAAATTTTTGTTGTAAAGTTTATAAATATTTTTAACTGAACCACTCTGAGAGAAAGAGAAATTTAATAACGGGCAGAGAAGTAAGAATTAAAATTAATAATAATAATAATAATAAAGACATATTAATCGCATCATTATAATATATATACTAAGGCCTAGAGACTTGAAATTTGGAAGGAATATTCCTTTTGCTGTCACGGTTAATATTTTTAAAAAGTGAACAGATTGAACAGAGTATTGCGCGGGCGATAAATATTAAAAAAAAAACTGGTGCGTGGAGTCCCTCCGCGCAGATGAAGTAACACTTCACACTATGAATTTAGCAATATTTCTTGCAAAAACTGCGACAATGGTAGTTCCCCCTTATATTGTGCTCTGTATTCACGTTAATATTTCTTTCTTCCTTTTTTTGTTTATGTAGTTGTATATTTTCGGGAACTTTAACCTTTATCTGTCAAAGAGACAGTGAACATTTTATTTGAGAAAAATGTATACATTTTTAAAGGACGTCGAGCCACGTATCTTTGATTGAAAGAGTTTTTCAAGAGTGATTTGTTAAAATATATACAATTTTTGCGAATAAAATAAAATTTATTGACTCAAAGGACGTCCAGCTAACCTAGGTTGTAGGTTGTGGGGGTGGTCGTGATGGCTATGCAGCCCCTCAAGCACCTCGACCTATCAGATCTTTTGTGCATAACCCTTAATCTACGAGGGCGGTTTGATAAGTCAGTGATTTTTTGAATAAAACAAATTTTTTTCCGCAAATAAACATTTTATTTTTCTACATAATCATCTTTTAGCTCGATACATTTAGTCCAGCGTTTTTCTAATTTTTTTATTCCCTCCAAATAATAGGTTTTTTCAAAGCTCTCAAAATACGCGTTTGTTTCGGTAATGACTTCTTCATTCGACTCAAATCTCTTACCGCCCAGCCATTTCTTTAGGTTTGGAAACAGAAAATAGTCGCAGGGGGCTAAATCTGGAAAATATGCTGGATGGGGTAGCAGTTCGTATCCCAATTCGTGAATTTTGGCCATCGTGACTAGACAAGTGTGCACACGTGCATTGTTTTGATGAAACAGCACCTTCTTCTTCGCCAAATGTGGCCGTTTTTGCTTCAAATCAACGTCGAATCTGTTCAAAAGCTTTGAATAATATTCGCCGGTGATCGTATTACCTTTCTTGAGGTAATCGATGTGAATGACACCGCGTACATCCCAAAAAACTGTGGCCATGACTTTGTTGGCTGACAGACTCTGTTTCGCCTTCTTTGTTCCACGTTCACCCCGAGCAACCCACTGTTTCGATTGTTCCTTGGTCTCTGGCGTGTGGTGATAGATCCATGTTTCATCCACAGTAACAAAACGGCGCAAAAATTCGTCCGAATTACGGCTGAACATCGCTAAACACTCTTTTGAAGTGGTCACACGATTGCGCTTATGGTCGAGTGTAAGCAATCGCGGCACCCATCTCGCAGAGAGTTTTTTCATGTCCAAATATTCGTGTAAAATATGATGTACCCGTTCAGTTGATATACCTACAGCATGAGCCAACTCACGCACTTTCATTCTCCGATCATCCAATATCATTTCATGGATTGTATCGACGATTTCCGGCGTGATCACTTCTTTTGAGCGACCTGGACGTTCGGCGTCACTAGTGCTGATACGACCACAACGGAACTCTGTTAACCACTTCTTAACCATTGAAATTGATGGTGCCGAGTCCCCGTAGTATTTATCAAGTCTTTCCTTAGTTTCAGTGATGGATTTTTTACGTAAAAAGTAATGCTTAATCAGCACACGAAATTCACTTTTTTCCATTTTCGTAAAAATTCACGAGGTTGTCTGCTTTGAACGGCTATCAAACACCAACTGCACGACGTAGCTTGCTTAAAATTATAAAGTTGCCCACTGATAGATTATACTTGACGGCAGCACTGTTGCATTTAGAGTAACTCTTAAATACTACACTGGCACAAAATTCACAACATACGGTACAAATTAAACTTATAACACCCATAACTTTTAAATACAAAAATTCTTGGTATGGATCATCAGCTTGATGCACCTTTTATTTCTTTATTTTGGTGTAGCAGACGATGTGACGGCATGTGGTGGAAGGTTCATAATACATCTTTACTTCTATTATATTCTAAAAAATAGCTTTTGGAGAACTGCATAATGAATATTGTCATGAAGACTACACTATATTAATAAGACTTCATTATGAAGACTATACTATACGTTACTATTATCAAGATTGTTCTTAATTGTTAGTTACACTAATTTATGTACAACGAGTCCCATCGACCCAGTTACCTATGATCTAGTATACGTTGAGCAAATATTGCTTACTTTGCATTATCACAAATAATTAAAACATTTACATAAAATATTAACCTATATTACGAAAGACCTTCCATCAGTAATTTTTTATAAAATCACGTATAAATAACACCTCAATAACACCACAATAACTCTTCTATTTAAATTGCATTTATTTATTGTCTCCTGCAGTTTTACATTAGCTGTAGAATTTTTATATATAGATTCTATTACTAAGGTATATTAATGATCTATTCTACAGTAGGAGAGTAACTTTAACATCTGATACTGGTTTATAGTGTCAAAGGCTTTTTCGTAGTCCACGATTATTAGGACGAGTGATTTATTGTATTTAATAAACTTTTCTTTAAGATTCTTCAGGACTTAGAGATGATCGTTCGCACCATAACCTGGTCAAAACCCAGCCTGTTACCTTAGCTGATAAAGGTCCAGTTTTGCTTTTAATCTATTTGCGATGATTCGAGTAAATAGCTTGTACATGTAATACAGCAGACTGATAGGACGGTAATTTGCAAGATTGGTTATGTCTTTTCTTCTTTGTGTGCTTGTTTTCAAACGTTGGCTATTATAAAGTTGACAATTTGTTGAAAAGCTTCTCGATCGGTAGCTACATAAAACAATTCTTCGACTGTTCGACCCGTCCAATGTCTAATATTACAAAGCCAATCCATCGCTTTCCTTCTATTTTACCCTGGATAATTAATCGGAGCATGTGATATTTATGCCCCCTCATCATATGTCCAAAGTGTTCGACTTTTATTATTTTAATGGTGATTGTCAATTCTCGCTCTTTATGTATTCTAACACATGTTCGTTAGTTACGTGTGCTGTCCACGGAATCTTTAGTATACAGCGATAGCACCATAACTCAAACGCTTCCAATTTATTAAGATGCTTTACTTTCAGTGTCCAGGTTTCACATCCATAAAGCAAAACAGACCAAATCTAATTTTAATTTTGGATATTCGATATTAATTTTACCGACAACCATCCACTTCGTTTTCTTTGTGTTGACACTTAAACCCTTTTTCTTTTATGCATTGTTTACTGCATTTAGTAGTGTTTGAAGGTCTTCGAGGCTTTCTGCCATTATAGCAGTATCATCAGCGTACCTAATGTTGTTAATGACTTCTCCACCAATTTAACACCTTCATGGCGATATTTTAGCGCTTCTTTAAAGACAGCTTCCGAGTAGACATTAAAAAGCATTGGTGACATCCTTGCCTAACGCCACGTTTAGTGGAAACTTTTTTTAAAACCTCTTGTTCCACTTTTACTCTAGCAGTCTGGTTATAGTAAAGGTTTTTGAGCAGTCTTACATCATATGAGTCAAGACCAATGAGATCTAAGCATTGAAACAGTGGTGTATGCGGTACGTTGTTAAAGGCTTTCTCGAAATCGATGAAACATACGTAAATGTTTTTACGAAATTCAACACTCTTTTGCAAAAGTGTTCGCATGCAGAGCAATGCCTCACGGGTACCCATACCGCCTCGAAAATTAAACTGCTCATCACTGATTTTCTCCTCCCTCATAAAGTCGATATATACGATGGTGCAGTATCTTTAAAAATATTTTAAGTGTGTGACTCATCGAACTTATAAGTCGGTAGTCACCACATTTTTTTGGGTTACCCTTTTTCGGGATAGTACCAAATAAAGATTCTAACCAGTTGTCTGGTATTTCACCAGTGCTATATATCTTGTTAAATAAGGATGTGATGATCCCAACGCTCTCGTCGTCTAATAATTTTAGCATTTCTGCAGGTACCTCGTCTGGTCCAGGGGTCTTTTTTCGCTTCGCTTGATCTATTGCTTTTTGTACTTCGGAAACTAGGATCGGTGGGCCTTTGTCCCTGTTTGATGTTGTTTGTTGGTATTCTCTTTGGTCGACTTTGAATAATTCCTTTTTTACCTTTTTTAAATATTAGAGTAATGATTACATTGTTTTATTGTTGTGGTGTTTTTCCCTGTATAAGATACCAGGATTGCGTAAATTTATTATATTCAAATCGTTATTACAACGTAGAAGAAAAAAAAATTTTTAAAACCCTTCTAAACTTAATTTTAACTTCCATTAAGAAAGTAAATCGGTTTAAAGAATCAAAAGCTTTTAAAGTCAAAGAACAAAACGAAAACTTTTCTTATTGAAAGTCATTGTAAAGGACGAAAACGAAAGCATTAATTTTTAGGGATATATTTAGATCCCCTTTGAAATAACATAACTTTATTATTTTTTAAGTTAGTTATGTTGTGTTTTGAAAACGATCTCATTCTTTAAAAAATAATAACGTAACAATTACTGCAAATTCTTATTCAAATTACTCATTAATTATTAATTTTAAAATAATTATAATGAATTAATATTGGATACCACTTAAAAAAAAAATTTAATATTTTTTTCCCAATACCACCCCAAATAAGGTCGTGTCGACCTTTAATCACGATGTTATTGTTTTAAACAAATCATTGGAACTACAATTTTCCCAATATTTCACATAATTCAAATAAATATTTTTTATGGGTACTTTTGCTTTTTGCCCTTTTTTTTCTTTAGTCCGGGAGCCGGTGACACTAAAAGTGCACTTACATAAATTCTGGAATTTATCATAGAAATTAATAGTATTTAATCATAGGTACAACATAAACCCGATGTGCCAGAATTCATCATGGCAGAAATATTTTTTATAAATTTTTATTTTTCTAATAATCATAAATAATTTGCACTTTTATGAAAATTAATTTCTTGTAGACCATTTTGTAGCAAATTTTATGTATTTCCAAAAAAATTTGGTGTGACATTTCTCATCGTGGCAGAAAAGTCTGTCACACCGACTTTTTATAACTAAAGTTTATAAAATGTTTCCCTTATTGCGGAATTACTTTCTTTTTTTCAATCTCCTGCTTTTTGGTTCTTCTTTTAAAATATGTCGGTGTATTTAACTTATTAGATCAGATAGTCAAGCAGCATTTAAAGCTTTGGCATCACGGAGAATAGACTCAAAAATTGTCTGCGAATGTGCCGGAAACCTACGATCCTTGGCTAACCACAACAAGGTCACTTTGTTATAGGTGCCAAGGCATAAAGGTATTTCTGGTAACGAAGAAGCGGACAAACTAGTTAGGCAGGGCTCTGGAACACCATTTATTGGGCCAAAACCAATAAAAGGGATACACAAGGCTAGCGTTAAAGCAGCGATCAATGGCTGGGTCCACTCTCAGCAGTACATGAGCTTCTACTCCTTAACAAGAGAATTGAAGAAATGAGACTAAAGTAAGGAGCTGCAAAGAAACAAAAAATAGACATTGCTAAAGTGCCTAGGGCAAAATAAGATCTCTTTCACAACTTCTATTTACTTATTTATTCATTTATTCCATAGTATTTAATCATAAGTACAAAAAAGGCCCGGCCAAAGTTTTTCTTGAAAGAAATATTTTTTATAAATTATTATTTTTCTTATAATCATAAGTAATGTGCACTTTTATGAAAATTAATTTCTTGAAGACCATATTGTAGCAAATTTTGTGATTTTTCAAAAAAATTTGGTGTAACAACTCTGATCGTGGCAAAAAAGTCTGTCACACTGACTTATAATATTAAAGTTCATAAAATGTTTTTCCTTATCGCGGAATTACTTTTTTTAATCTCTTTCTTTTAAAATATCTCGGTGTGACAGCTCATAATTTGACCAAAATATTTTTCACACTACCTTATATAATAGCTTTAACTCTTTAAAATTGTAAAAATGGAGCATATTGAAATTCTTTTCTGTCCTGTTTTTAATTTTTAACACAAAATACAGTCTATATCATCTATGATTCTTTCTCTTTTTACTTTTAACTTTTGAATTAAGCTACCCTTACTATGAATATATTATATCTGAATTACCCTAAAAGCATTTAAAATGTTTAGCTTATCTTTGTTCTTTTAGTCGGTTGTTTTGAAACCATGTTGAAAGTTACAACATTTCGATCAGTGAGCTTGTTTATTTATAATTTTAAAAATATCTGTCACACCAGTTTGATTTAGATGACTTCAGTAACCAATTTATTTACATAAGTTATTTAATAAATGCAGAAACAAGAGGAGAAAAAAATTAAGGTCATACGATTAAGCTATATACAAACATTATATAATATTATAATTAGACAAAAATTTACTCAAACTCATGTATATCATCAAATCCATAACATCTATTTCTTTGAAATTCAGTAATTCAACGGTAAAAGGAGCTGCCTAGCCAATATACCATAATGGTTTTGATTTATTTTTTTTGCCAAGTTGCCAACCACACGCTGTCGGGTCCAATGTAATGCACGATTGTTCGGTTGCATTTTGACACATTGCATTTATATTTTATTAAAATATTTATATTTATTAAAATATTTATATTTTTTTAAAATTCTTTGTGACAATGATTTCCAACAGGAAAAAATATTGCTGGAATTGAAGTTTATCATGCCCTAATAAAATCTATCATTGCTGCTGGTAATAGCGAAAATTTTTAAAAGTAATTCGATTTTTCTCTTATTAACACTATTATTATTGATTTTATAAAGCTCATTAGTAAATTTTTAAAGTATATTAGTTTTTTCTTTGTTATAAATATCGTCAGGATCCGTGAGATGTTGAAAAACATGTTGGTATTCTTTACTTTAAGTTAAAAGATTTTCAAGGCTTTTAGGGTAGCTACGGTATAATATATTACACATAGAATAGCTCAAAATTTAAAATTAAAAAGAAAAAGAACCATACATGACATAGACTGTATTTTGTGTCAAAAATTAAAAACAAGACAGAAAATAATTTCAATATGTTTCATTTCCATGATTTTGCAGCTATAATATAAAGTGATTAAAAACTATTTATTCCTTTGCTAAATTTCAGAATCCATATAAGTGCACTTTTAGTGTCACCGGATCCCTGCCTACTTGCGTAATATTCTACCATGATTTTTCGATATTTTCTTTTTTGAAAAATAAATTAAAAATAGTAGTTAGAGCAATAAAAAAAAGAATTATTACGATGACAGTGACAGTTGTCAAAGTATAGAATTGTAAATGCTACCATTCAAGGTATAGTTGATCAAAAGCAAGGTGCATATTTATCAGTTTTGGGTTAGCTACGTAGCTTTTTATCATTAAAATTGACTGTTGATTGGTCGATTTAAAGAAATTGAAGAAATCTCATTGGTTTTTAGATTCTTGTTCTTAAAATGCCAAGCAGATTCCCGCGTAGGTGTCCATCGCTTCTCCTCATTATATGATTCTTTTAATTGCAGCATTTTGCAGTGCCTGGAAGTCCCGTATTCCTGTCCATTGTTTCGTAGCTAGGATAATTTTCTTCTACCTTCTCCTCTTTTTCCTCCTTCTATTTTACCCTAGAGAATAAGACGTTAAAAATGATAACGTTTTCCCCGTAGTATGTGTCCAAGATAGCCAGTTTTTTTTTGATGTTTCTGAAAAGTTCACGGTTTACTTAACTACTTAACTCGTTCGTCACATGGTCAACCCACGATACTCTCAGCATTCGTCGCAGGGTCCACATCTCGAAGGCATCAAGTTTGTTGATAATTGCTGTTTTCAACGTCCATGCCTCGACTCCGTACAAGAGAACGGACCAGACGTAGCACTTTACCATCCTATATTTGAGACTAAGTTTTAAGTTTTTACTGTCAAAAAGAATTTAAGTCTTAGGAACGTTGTTCTGGATTCCAGTACAAATTACCTATAAGTCTAATATTCTTTCCATCTAGTCCCAATTTCAGCACATAGCATCTCATCAGTCGTATTTTTTAATCAAGGTTTAAATCTCTGCAGCAGAAAAGCCTTTTCATTCTTGTAAAGGTGCTTCTCGCCTGTTCTATTCTGATTCGTATTTCTTATGAGCTGTCATTGTTCTCATTAATAATCGTACCCAGGTATGTGTATTGTCTTACTTTTACTTAACTAGCGTTTCTCAGTATGTCCTCGTTCGTCACATAGTCAACCCACGATACTCTCAGCATTCGTCGCAGGGTCCACATCTCGAAGGCATCAAGTTTGTTGATAATTGCTGTTTTCAACGTCCATGCCTCGACTCCGTACAAGAGAACGGACCAGACGTAGCACTTTACCATCCTATATTTGAGACTAAGATTTAAGTTTTTACTGTCAAAAAGAATTTAAGTCTTAAGAACGTTGTTCTGGATTCCAGTACAAATTACCTATAAGTCTAATATCCTTTCCATCTAGTCCCAATTTCCTAAGATATAATATGAGGAGATCGTGTTTTACATGGTCAAATGCTTTTTCATAGTCAATAAAATACAAAAAGACGTCCTTTCTCTGATCCTGGCCATTTTGCACTAATGTTTAGAGACTGAATATGGCTTCTCTTGTTCCAAAACCGCTCTTAAATCCAAATTGACTGGCACCACTTACTTCCTCACACCTCCTATACAGTCTCGTATGTAGAACTCGAAGAAAGAGTTTAAGGAAATGGCTCATTAGGTTAATGAGACGGTAGTCTTTACATACGGTTGTGTTGTTTGATTTCGGAAGTGTGACAAATGTAGAGCGGAGCCAGTCCTGGGGAATATGTCCAATGTCATAAATATTGTTTTTAGATTAGGCGTGCATTAATCACTTATATTTGTACGAAAGGTTCTTGTCTTTTATCAGGTAAATTTGGGTTGTTTAATAAGAAACTGTTGACTAGCAATTAGACGAGAAAAACTGCCAACTAATAAAAACGCGACACCGAAGGTGGAGCGTTTCTAGATTGTCAGTTTTTTTAGTTAAATTTTTAAAGGAAACAATTTGAACAAAACAAATCAATACATACGTCGAGTGTAATTCGGCAGCATAATTTAATAAATAAGAAATTAAGAAACATATCAATGCAAACTTTATTTATGAAACTTTAAAAATAAACACACTTTTATTTGAATGTACAATTATTAAAAACGCAGTTATTAAAATGTATACTAGGAACAGTGATGTCGCTGCAGGTGCCACAGCTAATCGTTTCTGTAGGAGATGTTTAAGGTTTTTTTCCAAACGAATTGATTAAATAATGCTCGAATGATACTTGTTGTCAACATGTTAGTAAGGTTTTATTGATGATGAATTGTTATTTTTATTAGAGCTTGTTTTTCAATCCCGCTTTCACTTAATTCGCTTTTTGCTGCTGCTCGATTGAAATGATTTGTAATTTTGACACGTCTGACATTAATTCATTAATTTCAATCAGCACATTCTTATACCATTCTTTAGAATTTTTTTACTTTCCAATGAAAAATTGTGTCAGAAATACTTTGTCCACTGTTATAAAAGTGTCTCGATTTCTATCAACTTTTGTAATAAACGTATTGGGCAAATATCTTTCTCTAAAATATTAGGCGTAATCCATTTGCTATCACATAATTTATTGTAACCGACTTGCCTTGTTTTCATTCCTCCTTTAATGCTAAGCAATACGCCATTTGAAGAAATAAAGTAGCATCAATATTAGGTGATAAACAAGTGTGATTGCTTTGTGTTTATAAACCCTGAAGCTCTCATTTGTGCGAAGATTGTACAGAGTGGACCAAAAGTGTGGAAACGGACAATTATCTAAGCACATTTTGAATACTTGATTAATAAATCTTTATTTTGAAAATGGTACCTTTTAATTATTACGTTTAAATGTAGTTGAAAAAAGTTTGTTTTAAAAAAATTATTGAGACAATTAGGCGTTGCCACACTTCTGTTTTATTTATTTAAGAACTTCTAGACTACGTAGAATCATGAGCGTTTAATATATCTGAACTCGTATTTAAGAAAAAATTCCAATAACAACTGAATATACGGGGTAATGTATTTAAAAAACCAAAGTGACTAATAATATCGGATAAACGAAAAATCTGACAACATTGCAAATGTCAAATTTGGAATATCCGTATTTTAAAATAGGCTTATCCCAAATTTTGTACAATTTGGACTAGCAATTTATGAGATAATTATCCGTTTTCAGACTTTTGGTCCACTCTGTATTTGTTTAATAGTTACTAATAATTTGTTAATAAAGCAAATGGCCAGCACTTTTAATGCTTAAATTGCTCAAAATAATATATAAAGTTCACTTTTTACCCATACAAACAAATGGAGTTTAGTTTGTTAGTAACACTTTGAAAAGTTCATACGATTAATAATAGATGTCGCCCACTCCGTGATTTTTCCCTGTAGCAAATGCAATCACACTTAAAGTCAAAATGACAGCGCGGGAAAATGAAGGTTAAAACGTCAATATAAAATGTGTCATTTAATAATGACGGTTTTGTTAGGTCTATTGTGGCTCACCCCTAGAGGGCACAATCCAGCCCTTCTTACGAAGTTCATGGTTGTAAAGGGTGAGACTTTTTTTCGAAAATAGAGGATTATACTCGATACGTCCAGTTTCTTTCTCATTTTTTTCAATTTAAGATACCAAATAAGTAGTTTTGCAGGAAGCTACTACTCCTCCGCGCCAAGCTAATTCAAACGCCAAAATGTAATATAATTTCTTTTAAAGTCCTTCCGGTTCATTTTTGTCGTATAATCTGGCCATTGCAAATACTTCAAATTTATTAAGAGCACTAGATTTTGTTTTCGGGTTGTGCTTGCATAATTAAATTAAAAATTTTACGTTTAGCATTACGTGCAGCTCGTGATTAAGTAAACTCAACGTCGGTGAAAGGGTAAAATACAATATTTAATTCGTGCCCAATCTTGCAATATTACATTCAATTTCTTGATGAAAGTATTTGGCTCAAATTTATATCTTTTTGCATCGCAAAACAAAAACAATTGTCGCCAGATGGATGATTGCGTCGCAACTGTATTAGTATTATCAATTTGACTAATTTCGGTGTTCGTAGACTCACCAAATCGACACATTGTTAGTGTTTAGAAATTTAATAAGTTGTTGACAAACATGTCAAACTATTTATTTTGGCAACCAACACCGCGATAATTTATAAACAAATAAATAAGTGAAAAAACCACTAGCGCATTTGTCAACAGGAAAAACACACGAGATTTTTTTTTATCGGATAAATTTTTTTTTGACGAAGTAATTTTACGAAAAAAACTGACACAAAAATGTTAGTTTTTCGAGCAAAATTACTGAGAAAAAAATTTTGAAATAAAAGAAAATTTATCCGATAAATGAAAAGCTCAACTGTTTTTTGGCAAGATAAATTAACGACTTAATATATAAATAAACAACAACAATAATTATCTTTATTTATAAAATTAAATTATTTGAATGAACAGTTATAAAATACACAATTGTTATAAATTGTTTTATTTGGTGTACTGATTTTAAAATTGTAACATAAGCGTACTAGATGTAGTCTTGTTATGAGGAATATGCGTATTTATCGGTGATAAAAAAGGATGCAATGGGTGAGGGGAGAATTTCTCTTCACAAAAACTGAATACGTAATGTACACAGATAGCTCAAAAACCCCTGTTAACGTTGGGGCCGGTGTTTTCAGCAGGAAACCAAAGATTAAAATATCTACCAGTCTTGGCAGGTATGCTACAATCTTTCAGTATTCGCTTTTGAATTGTGTGCAAGAGAGTTGACCAACAGACCTCTCGCAAACAAAAACATAAGTATAATATCAGACAGCCAGGCTGCTTTAAAAGCACTGAGCTCCAACAAAATAAATTCTAAACTTGTATGGAATTTCATCGAATCCTTAAAGTACCTTGGTGCGAACAACAGGGTGACCCTACTGTGGGTACCTGGGCACCGGGGGGTGAAGGGAAACGAAAAAGCCGACACCCTTGCAAAACAGGGGACCGAAACTGCGTTCACTGGACCAGAAGTCACCAGAAGTGACCAAAAACTTACGTACTGGTCCGATATACCAGAGTTAACTTACTCGAAGGCGTTTCTACCTAAACCCTTAAGAAACACAACTAAGCAGATCCTAGAATGGAGCAGAAATGACCTGCGTATTCTAACGGAACTGCTTACAGGACACTGTCGTCTAAGATACCACCTCGGAAGGATAGGTCTGAACCAACAAACGGTTTTGCTGCGTGGAAAACGAAACTGCTGAACATATACTATGTTCATGCCCCGGCCTGGGAAGAATAAGTTTTAACATATTTGGTTACAAAAACCTAGAACTTACCGATTTAAAAAAAATCTCACCCTTTACAACCATGAACTTTGTAAGAAGGGCTGGATTGTGCCCTCTAGGGGTGAGCCACAATAGACCTAACAAAACCGTCATTATTAAATGACACATTTTATATTGACGTTTTAACCTTCATTTTCCCGCACTGTCATTTTGACTTTAAGTGTGATTGCATTTGCTACAGGGAAAAATCACGGAGTGGGCGACATCTATTATTAATCGTATGAACTTTTCGAGGTGTTACTAACAAACTAAACTCCATTTGTTTGTATGGGTAAAAAGTGAACTTTATATATTATTTTGAGCAATTTAAGCATTAAAAGTGCTGGCCATTTGCTTTATTGACAAATTATTAGTAACTATTAAACAAATACAGAGTGGACCAAAAGTCTGAAAACGGATAATTATCTCGTAAATTGCTAGTCCAAATTGTACAAAATTTGGGATAAGCCTATTTTAATATACGGATATTCCAAATTTGACATTTGCAATGTTGTCAGATTTTTCGTTTATCCGATATTATTAGTCACTTTGGTTTTTTAAATACATTACCCTGTATATTCAGTTATTATTGGAATTTTTTCTTAAATACGAGTTCAGATATATTAAACGCTCATGATTCTATGTAGTCTAGAAGGTCTTAAATAAATAAAACAGAAGTGTGGCAACGCCTAATTGTCTCAATAATTTTTTATATTTATATAGCGTATGAATGTTTCAAAACGCAAATGAGAGTATGATATAAACATCACACTAGTAATACAACATAAGTCCAACATAAATAAAGTCACAAACATTAAATTTAATGTATACAGACCGAAACAACTAAACAGGCCTGTTCGTTTGTCATGCTTAGGCTGCTCAATGAATTACATAAATGTGCAGATTAATATGATTTTCGAGATAAAAATTCAACTGCTGAGTTCAAAGAAACACAAAACCCACACCAAAAAAATTTGATATTTGATCCCAACAAAAACAACCTTAAATTGTCCATCAAATTTTCATTTCGTTAAGTAAATAATTTTCCAACTCAGAATTTGCGTCAGTCACTTCACCATTAATTATACTGAATTTTCTATTCATTTTTAATGTCCGATTTTTGAAATTCTGCTAGATCAAACTGATTTGATTTTTCTGCTCTACTTAAATTGGTGAAGCAAATAAATCCTGCTTTATCTGGTATGTAGCAACTTGCTCCTGTTAAACAAACGGTCTCTGATCAATTGCTTACAACAAACTAACAGTCGAATACTGCTCAAATCAGTTTTGAACAGCGCGAGCATGACAAATAAACAGGCCTAACATTGATATCCAAATTACGCAACCATTCGATTGCGCTCTTGGGTACACTGCGCGAAGTCTTGCAAGTTTCCAGGATGAGATGGACAGTCCGCCAGCTAAATGTTCTGTCTTGTATATCCACAATCACAACCCGGTGACTCAGCCCTGCCCCATCGGTACAGGGAGTCCGCACATGTAATTATTACTATATGATAATCTGGTCCAGGATATATTTTGCTTTGTCCATCTTGGTGTTTTCATTATATTCTTATATGTGATATGTTTTTTTATTCTCCTATTTGCCCAACCCGAATATCTAAGAAAATTGAATTATATATCATTTTAGGTATTTGTTGAAGGTAGATATTTGGTTTTCTCAATTATCCAAATATAGTATAGCTATATCTAAATTGAGTGGCGCCTGTTGAATTTGAATTTTCAATCTTAGAGCCATAAACAATTCGAACTCACTTATCTGTTCTCCGGCGAACAGCTGCCGTCAGCACATTGTGTTCTATTTTTTTATTTCATCTTATGAATATAATAAAGTAGGCCACAATCTTACGATTGTCTTGAGTTGTTTTTGTTATCAGCATATATTTTGTTTTGCTTATGTTTAGTGTTAGTTCATATTCTTCGCTTACTGTGACCATTCTGTTAATTAGCGTCTGTAGGTCTTCGTGTGTTCCAGCTAAATTAACTGTATCGTCAGCGTACCTCAGATTATTTATTGTCATGTCGTTAATTTTAATGCCCATGTCCTAATCATCAAGTGCCCTATTTACTATGTCCTCCGAGTACAGGTTAAAACAGATTGGTGATAGTATACACCCCTGATGAACACTTTTTTGTATTTCTAATTTCTTTGATGTTATGTCTTTTACTCGTACTGCTGCTTTTTGGCCATAGTATAGGTTTCAGATTTTTTTTATGTCACTGAGATCTATCCTTTTCTTGACCAATGTTTCTATGAGTTGGTCATGTCTAACTTTATCAAATGCTTTATTGTAGTCAATAAAGCAGGCATATATGTCTTGGTTTATGCCTAGGCATCTTTGTCATAGAACATTTAGTGCAAATAGTGCTTCCCTTGTTCATGGGCCATTATGAAATCCAAATTGAGTATCGCTGATATCTACATTTAGTTTCCTGAATATTCTATTATGGACCACTTTCAACAGGACTTTCAATGTGTGAACCATTAGGCTTATTGTGCGGTAGTCAGAGCAAGGCCTGGAATTTTCTTTTTTGAAAGGGTTATAAAAATGGTCTCTTTTTAGTAGACATGAAATACAGAGAGGAACATTAAGGTTTGGAAAAAAAATTGGTTAGAAAAAAAGTTGTTTAATAGTGACTAATAATTTGTTAATAGTAAAAATGATTAGCAGAGCAAATTGTTGTGTACCTGGATGTAACTCAGTGTGTAAAAAAACCCCAATTTAACTTTTTAATATTTCCTAAATGAGGGTTAAAGAGTTGGGCATATTAGAGAATCGAGAATGATGACTATGGTTGATAGAAAAAAACTGTGGGAGATCAAACTGAATATAGGAAAGAGAGTAACCAAAAACATGAGAGTTTGTTCTTAACATTCTTTTTAAAAAAATTTCATAACTCCTAGTGCTTGTAAGTATTTTGTTTTCTATATTTTATGTGGTTAATAAAATAACCTATCAATCTGTCAGGGGGCTATTAAAAACTTTTCCTGAAAATCACTGCTATACCAAGTAAAAAATTACCTGTGCCCAGCATTATAATAAAATCTTAAAGACTGAAAATAAAAGGGAGAAGGAAAAGAAATAAAAAAACTTATTAAAAAAAGACAGGTAAGTTCTTTTGTTGGTTATTTTTATTAAAGTCATAAGTAAATAAACAATAATAATCATCATTAGTCATGTCATCCATTGATTTTATAAGGATCACTTTTAATAGCACCGGTCTGCAAACAATAAGATCTGATTATTCACCTCTAATCCTTTATTTCTTTGACACCACAAACAATAATGTGGTTTGATGCAAGAACAGCTTCACACATGCATTGACTACTTGGAGTAGCAGCCAAATAAACAATAATTGAGAACAATGGTAGAAACATATCTAAATTCCTTCGATTAAAATTTATTGAGTTGAATAACGATCAAATATCGAAATTTTCACTAAATTTATACTTTGCTTAGTAAACACATATAGCAAATGCGTCAGAATGACAGCGCGGGAAAATGAAGGTTGAAATGTCAATAGTTTAACACAAAAAATCAACTTAAATCTCTAAGATAACTAAAATTCCCTTAAACAAAACTTTGGTTTTACAAGTGTTTAAATGACAAAATATTTATTGTTGACACCTCGATGCGAAATTTTGTCATTGACAAAGCCATCTCGCGTTACGTGAGTTTTCCTTAAACTGCAGTTAAATTTTTTTTATGTCATAATCTTTTTATGATTATTGTCGTACTGTATATTTGTGTATAGTTAAATGAATTGAACTTTACCCTGACGTCACTAACAATAAACAGTGGTAAACACAAACTTTATATACCTCATTCTTTTTGACTGACAGTAGAAACACATCATAAACTTTTCTTTCAAACAATGACAGACGTTCTTTTGTATCTCTTATTATGACCATTAAATGTTAAAAAGAGATAGTGCCAATAACGATTAATCGGTTGTATTCATAAGAATTTATTTTGACCTCTTATGACAACTGTCATTATTTTGATACATCGAGTTTTTGTTTAAATCGTTTTATCATTTGCATTCAAATAAATCCTATAAAATCGGTTTTTTTCAAAACCTCCAATTTGTTATTTTAATTTTACGGTGAGTACAAAATTCCGTGTTTTGTATTTAATAAATATTTTTAACGTAACCTTACTTCCTAGACGGTGGCTAAACTTTTGTAACTTTTGTAAAATAGAAAAATTATTTATGGTAATTTATAAAGTCAACTAAAGTAAGAATTACGTTAACAACCAAGAAGTAAGAAAGATACATGCATGTAAACACTCTTCAGAATCTGACGATGATTTCTAAAATATAAAAAATATAAATTGTATTGTAAATTTCGGAATAATAATAAATGTAAAAATAGTGTACATTAAATACCTTCATTACCAATGATTTGATATTTTCTATTAAGCTAGCCCTAAATTATGTGCTGTTTTAAATTTAAATGAAAAATTCATAGAAATTTCTACTTTCGTTGATGGTTACAGAATAGATTTTTTGTGAATTAGTAGCAGACAAAATAATTATTAGTGAATATTATAGAAATCTTATCGTAATTTTTCGACTTTTTTAAAATAGTAATATAAATTATTTAAATTAACTTTAACCAAAAGCAATATTTAGTTATTTATAACGAAAAAAAATACTTACAAGATAAACAAACAGTGGAAATATTTAGGCACACGACAAATTTTCAGAAACTATTTTGACTCATTGATTTATTCTGCGAGGTTTGTATGTGACAAAAACAATCTCAGATCTCCAATGACATAATTTTGACATCTTTTAATGTTATTTAATTTTTAAAAAAGCTTTTTTTTTCTAAGATAATTTTTTATATTTTTTTTTATGAAACCCAAAGACGCAGACGCTCTATTAAGAGCCAAGTGCCGATTAGAGCTAAAATATGCCAGAATATATGAAGATTACCTCCCTAATTACAAAAGTAAGTAAAAATTTAAAAAATATTGCCTGTAATACTTCCTTAGCATTACAGCCAATATTATATTATTAATATTATTGTTTGGGTTGTCATATTATTTCCGAAACAAGGTTTTTTTTTTAACTTTTAGCGAAGCATTCAGCTTGGTTATTTGTCTCTCCTCATACATTCATACATATAGTCACGCCTTTTTCCCGTAGGGGTAAGCAGAGACCACTTTCTTCCACTTCCGTCCATTAACATTCGCCTTATAAATTTGTTTTGTCAATCTTCCTTCATCCATCCTTTCTACGTGTCCAAACCTTCCTTTATCTATTTTTGTAACCACATCTTATTTTCTTGTCTCACTATCCTTTACTTTATCCAACCGAGTCACTTCGGCAATACTTCTCAGACTACTCAACTCCGCAGCATTAATCCTATTTTCTTTTATACAAGTAATTATATTACAAAGAAAGCCGACAACAAACAAATTTTTTTTTTTTTTTTGACTAACCGTTATTAGAAATATGCAATATTTCATTTTTTAAAGAAATCTTTATTATATTCACGATCGTGAAATTATATATTTTTAAGAAATGATAAATTTTTTACTTAGACTCCATCGTTACACCGAAATTTTACTCAAAATATGAAGCTTCCAGTGCATACGATGCTAACCCGGAAATATTACAAAACTTAAAGAAGGCAAATAGTTATCCTCCAAAGATGAAGCTAGAGTGGCCTGAAACCGTAAGTCAGTGGTAAGATATTTAGTAAGTATAACTTATTTCACCAATATATATGACGTTGTCGGATTAGTCACCGAGGCATCGACTTAAGGAAGGTGGTATGCTTTTTCCATCAGAAAGGGGTATGAAAAAGGGGCATCGACTTAACGGAAGGTGGTATGCTTCTTCCATCAGAAAGGGGTATGAAAAAGGGGCATCGACTTAACGGAAGGTGGTATGCTTCTTCCATCAGAAAGCGGTATGAAAAAGGGGCATCGACTTAACGGAAGGTGGTATGCTTCTGCCATAAGAAAGGGGTATGAACAAGGAATAGGTTGGGAAAAAAAAATGTAACGTCAACTTTGCCGTTTTTAATTCTCAACGCCGGCCCTGGTCGCCCTTCAATATACGTTTAAGTAGAGGGAATTAATTTATTATTTAAACTGCGTTTGTCTATTTTTGAAGGCAGTTTTCAATACTAATTCAAAGTGAAAAAGGGTTTCACTACTAAGTAAGGTTAAGTGAAAAGGCTGATCAGATTTCATTTATTTTCTTTGATGGTTTTGATGGTTTAAAAGTTAAAAAAAGGGAAATTGAATGGTGAGACTTTAATTCTATTTTATTTTTAAATAAAATCTTTCATTAATGATTTGGCACATTTATTTATTTATTTAAATATTTTGTGCCAGTGTTATTAATGAATATATTTTATATTCCAGGAAAAAAAACCTTGGTGGGTTTGTTATTTTCAGTGATTGGCCTTTTATGCCTTTTTGGATTCATTTTGACTGGGGACATCTTTTTAACTGTAGAAGACGTTTTTGACTGGAGACGTCTTTTTGACTAACGACTTTTTTTTTCTTCGTGAGCTTTTCTCCATGGAATTTCTCCTTAGACGTTCCACTTTAGTTTTACGGATGTTGTGAATCGTCGCCGGTTTTTCACAAATCTTATTTGACTTAATATTTTCGCCGTTGGATTTGGATTCAGATTTTAGTAGTTAAGAATAAAAGTGAAATTTGAGCTTCCCAGTCGCAGAAATGTTGGATGTTCAGAAGTTTTGATTTTTTCACCGGTCGGAATAATTTCCGCCATTCAGTTTATTTAGTTTTTGATTTTTTTTACCGTTGGATTTTTCGATCTTCCTATTTTGATTTTAAGTCTTATTTCACTCATTTCTTTCATTTTTATTTTATTTAAAATATGTTTTTTTTATATTTTCATGAATCGTAAACTTTTTTTGTATCATATTTTAATAAACCTGTTATACGTTTCAGTTGCTCTTTTTTTTATTTATTGTTTCTGCAAGATAAGAGTGTACTTTGTACGGCTTAGTAAAAATACATTCATATTTAATGGTACTGAATTGAAATAAAGTATTGGGTTTTGTTGGGGTAATTCTTTTAGTGATTTTTAAATCTAAAATCACTTGGCGTCCACATGGTAAGCAATTACAGTTTTGTTAATTCATTATATCAAAAGTTATTAAAGTTTTGTTAGTTTGATATATCTTCAATACAAAATTTAAAAAAAAATAGGATTTTATATGTCCGCGAATCGACCCATACAATCCTTCAAATTGAATTCAATAGAGAAATCAAGTAACCACGAACCCTGAGTGAGATAATAATTTTATGAAATTAACGTAACAAATTGGCGTCCAACTTTAGTGGCTTTTAGAAAAATTACTCTTTCTAAAGTAACAATAACAAAAGAAATATGGGATTTTTATAAATATAATAAATTATCACTGGTGAAATTTTTTTTGTATTAATTTTTATTATAATAAAATACTGATATAATTTATTATTGCACACAAAATTTACAAAAAGTAACTTCTAGTGGTAATTAAATTATCATTTATGAAAATCCCATATTTCTTATGTTACCTTTGTTTCTAACCAATTTCTTTTCCATACCTCAATGTTCCTCTCTGTCTTTCATGTCTACTAAAAAGAGACAATTTTATAACCCTTTCAAAAAATAAAATTCAAGGCCTTGCTCTGACTACCGTACAATAAGCCTAATGGTTCACACATTTAAAGTCCTGTTGAAAGTGGTCCATAATAGAATATTCAGGAAACTGAATGTGGATATCAGCGATACTCAATTTGAAATCCGAAAGGCCTATAAACAAGGAAAGCACTATTTGTACTAAATGCCCTATCACAAAGATGCCTAGACATAAACCAAGACATATACGCCAGCTTTATAGACTTCAATAAAGCATTTGATAAAGTTAGTCACGACCAACTCATAGAAATATTGGTCAAGAGAAGAATAAATATCAGAGACATAAAAATAATCTCAAACCTATACCATGGCCAAAAAGCAGCAGTACGAATAGAAGACATGACATCAGAGGAAATAGAAATACAAAGACTTGTTCATCAGGGGTGTGTACTATCACCAATCTTATTTAATCTGTACTCGAAGGACATAGTAAATAGGTCATTTGATGATCAGGATATGGGCATTAAAATTAACGGCATGACAATAAATAATCTGAGGTACGCTGACAATACAGTTATTTTAGCTGGAACACAAGAAAGACCTACAGACGCTAACTAACAGAATGGTCACAGTAAGCAAAAAAATATGGACTATCACTAAACATAAGCAAAACAAAATATATGCTAATAACAAAAACAACTCAAAACAATCGTAAAATATATGAGAGGAACCAGCCTATTGAATGAGTAAGACAATACAAATACCTATACACGATTATAAATGAGAACAATGACAGCTCATAAGAAATACGAGTCAGAATAGAACAGGCAAGAAGCACCTTTAAAAGATTAAAGAGGCTTTTCTACTGCAGAGATTTAAACCTTGATGGCAGTTGAGATATGGATATACCGAAAAATATTGAGGATCTCATGGGTAAAGAGAATAACCAACGTGAAAGTGATGAGACGTATGCATAAGGAGAGAGAAGTGATTTCACAATCAAGAGAAGAAAACTGCTGTACATGGGACATGTCATGAGGGGAGAAAAATATCAAATGCTACAAATAATTATGCAGGGAAAAATCCAAGGCAAGAGATCTATAGAAAGAAGACCAAATTCATGGCTGAAGAACCTTGGGGATTGATTTGGATGCAGTAATATTAAACTTTTTAGAGCTGTAGTCTCAAAAATACGAATTGCTATGATGATTGTCAACCTTTAAAGCGGAGACGGCACCTAGAAAAGGAAAAGAAAAAGAGACATAAACGTACCCTTCTGTCTTTAAGAAAGAGCCAAGTATATGAAGCCAAGGGACTCCTCGCTCATACTTATTTTGGTTATCCTTTCTACCTAGCAGTGACTTTTGGGAGCTTTCTTAAAGTCAAATGTTGCCCAGCTCCGCCCTACAATGTTACATTAAGCATCTGGGACGTTTATTCACTCTTAGACGACGGTCTTTTGTAAATAGGCAAAATCGGGACTTATCTGAAAAAAAAACATTAGCCTACTAATGAAATTTTGAATTAACGTGTTTTCGGACAAACTGAAGCCTTCTACGATGCTCTGCAATGGGTAGCGGACCAGTGGCAGCTCTACAACGTCTTAAAGCTTTGAGACGCAGAAAACGATCTTGAATCTGTGGTAACTCTTGGTCTACCTTATCAAAGTCTTCGTTGGTTTCTGCCTGTTTATCTGAATCTTCTTAATGCTCTGGAAATTGTAAATTGTGTTACTTCCATGCGTTGTGCCACTTGAACTTGGATAAACCCTTTTCCGAGGAAAGCCATAACAGCACACTCTTCTTTTAAAAGATTTCTTGTAACACGATTTTGGTTATTTATTTTGTGAAAAAAGCTCTCAAAAAAATCACTAATCTCATTATATGAGTATAGAGAAAGAAATTTCTTTAAAACTTTAAAGAATAACATAAATATACTTGTAGTTTAAAATATAAAATACTTTAACAACATTTTTTGTACTAGTTCTAAACCCTAAACATATATAAGTATACAATCACGCGTTTTTCCCGTAGGGGTAGGCAGATACCACTTTTTTTTAGTTGCTACAGTTCTTACATCTTTTACTTCTACTTTTATCGGCGTTTTTATCCTTGCTCGTCGGTTATTTGTTGGTACTCTAGATCTGGCCTGTCTTAAAAACAATTTTTATCTGATCAAGATACGTTCGACTTACCGACTTACCCATTTACACTTGCTTTATAAATATGTTTTGTTAATCTTCTTTGATACATCTTCTCTACGTGTGTAAAACATCTAAGCTTTCGTTCATTTATCTTTGTTACAACATCGTCTTTTACACCACAGCGTTCCTTTATCACACTTTTCCTCACTTTATCCATCACGTGTTACTCCAACTATACTTTTTAGACTACTCATCTCTGTAGTCAATAATAGAGTCTATAGAAAATAAAAAGCTTTTGTTTGTAGAAGGGTTCGCTAAAGAAAATCTGAAATTTTCATAGATAGTAAGGAGGATTGATTTTTAGCTCATAATAGAGTACAAGCTTTTTGGATGACCTCATTAGGGGTTGGCATAATGAATTCTAAGTGTCTTAGATATATTTAATATTTGTTAATACTGCAATAGAGAGCGTTGCAAACATAAATTTTTTAATTAGTCTTTGCATTAAAATCTGAAAATTCACTGTTTTTTGCTTAGTATTTGTAAATCTTGATGATACTGATCATCTATTTATTTGGATTGTTGTTTTCCAGAAACCAGTTTAAACCTTGCAACATTTTATTCGTCTGCTTCACATAAATCGTGTTCGGTATTTTTATTGCTAAGGTGTAGGCATTACTTTCAACTATTAATTAATATAAGAATGTTTCATGTGCAAGCTCCGCCACCCGGCGGCAGCAGCTTCACGGGCCTCCTCTGTCATGGTTGCCGACTAATACTTTCATATTTTATATTTGTGTCGTGTGTCCGTGAGAGAATATTTGAGTCAGGGAATTTTATCTGTGTACTCAGCTGTAAAAAACCTCCATTTTGCTGATGGTTTTGTTGTTATTAGTAACAACATGAACGTGCTGAGAAATATGTTGGAAAAACTGCAGGAAATCTCAAAACAAATTGGACCTAAGATAAACCTAAACAAAACAAAATAATGACCAGCGAAGAAACAGCAATAACCATAGAATGAGTCGAGGAATACATATACCTGGGCCATGCTGTCAGACTGGGAAAACAAAACCAAACCACTGAAATATACCAAAAAACAAGGCTTATCTGGACAGCATTCGGTGGGCTAGGCTAAATTTTAAAATCTCAAAGCACTCCAATCCACCTTAAGCGGAAAGTCTATATGACTTGCATTTTACCAGCCACAACATACGGACTAAAAACTAAAACACTAACAAAGAGAAGTGCAGAAAGGCTTAGAACAACGCAGAGAGCCATGAAGCGTGCCATGTTGGAAATCAGCCTAAGAAATCGCATTGGAAATAATGAGATTCGAAAAAAAACAGGGGTAATGGATGTTATTAAAAGGGTGGCTGAACTAAAGTGGAGATGCTTAGGTCATATTGCAAGCCAGAACCCATCCAGGTGGACTAAAAAAATTATGCATTGGCGCACAAGTGATACAAAACCCCCAAAAACGATAACGAGAAGACATTCAGAGGATAGCAGTGAGAAAATGGTCCCAAACTGCCCAGGATAGACGGACATGGAAACTACTGAAAGGGGCCTATATTCAGGAGTGGATGGACATGGGCTAGGGAAAAAGGATGACTTAGCTGTAAGCTTGGCAAAACCTGTATCGCCTACTACTCGGTGAGTATTTGTCGGCAGCCATTAGAGAAGAGGCGTGTGCTGCTGCCTCCTGGTGGAGAAGCTTGCACCTTGAACGTCCCAATACGTTGTGAAAGATGTGATTTATAAAAAGTATCTCATGACCTGCATCATCCAGACCTTTAAAAGAAAACAGTAACGTTTTAAAAAGTTTTTGCTAGCATTTCCATACTTGAGTGGCATTTGGTTAGTATAGATCAGTGTCGAATTTATTCTGCTCCAAGAATCGATTCATTTTCGACGGTTCTAAATGTGACAAATAAATTTTAGTGAATAATACCCTTTTAAATCAATAAGGCTTAATGCATTACAAAACTTTTTAAATTTCAAAATATAACACATAAAAAACTTTAAAAAATAATGTCATAATAAAACAGGATCAGAATCATACTAACACCAAAAGAAGTACTTTCTCCGGGAAAAATATTCGTAGAAACCTTGCATGATGCTTGGTGTAGATCTACAATTTCATATTGGTTCTATCGCCAAAGGTTAACAGTATCTTTCATTTAATGAATTATTTGGTACGTTTTAAAATTAAAAGTTAAGTTAAATGTAGAAGTGGAATTTAGGATATTAAAAAAACTTTTTTTTTGTAATAAAATTTACAATTATTTATTTAAAACTAATGAGCTTGCATGTTCTTTAGGTATGGATGGTTTACGCAACCACTAACAGATGCTGACAGAAGTGACAGAAGAAACTATTTTCCTAAAGTATACACCGAAATATCCAAACATGGAGTAAAGCTGCTTGAACAGAAAACAAAAATAAAGAAGAAAGCATAAAAAGAATATGCAATAAGATTTTCTTAAAAGTTATCCATGTAATCAAAGAAAATGGCCTGGCCTTTTAATTATATTATTTAATAATTATTATGCTCATTATTTTTTTAGAAACTTTCCATCTATAAGTATATTTTTTACAAGTTGCGTTCATTTCAAAAGCATCCACTCAAAGTAACTTTTGTTTTTAGTAAACAAAAGAAGAACAAAAAACACGTTAAATTTTAAATCAAGGGGGAGGTTTAAAAATAGTGTTTTGTTGTTTCCAAGTAGCACCGCTTTAACATCTCCCTCCCCTTTTTTAAAATGTCGAATGGCAACCCATACCTTCTGATACATTAGATAAAAATCAAAAAAAAAGCAAATCAGTTATATAAACAAAAACTTATTTTATAGATTTATTTTTCTGATAATAACAAATTTTGTAAAATAACACGAGACCACTGTTGGATAGGTAGATGTCTAATTGGTGATCAATAAACTTTGTAACAAAAAAAAATGTTTAGTACAGCTTATTTTTATTTTAACCTGTCAGCTGTTCAATATTCGGGGAGATTAATAGTCAGGAAAAATTGTTGAATTTCTTTATCTTAAAAAACAATACAAATGCTTATCAAAATTTGAGCGTCATTTATTTTATTCAGGTTAAAATACAAAAACCTTGGATCTAAACAAAAATTTGAACAGTAAAACTACTTGTTACAATTTTCCAAATATAATTTAATGAAATGTTTACAGAGTTTTGTCAAAAACCAGAAAAAATTAAATTTAAATCAAAGGAAAGATGCTTGACCACACTTCACACTTTCATTAACTAAATCGAAGTATTTATAGAAATTTACAAAACATCTAAAACCAGAATAAATTAAATTTAGATCATGAATAAAGAGTGCTTGACCATATTTCATTTTATTTACAAAATTAAAACATTGACAAACATTTCCAAAACAATTTATTATTTAAATCAAATTAAAAAAGTCAGTATATCAAAACATTCAAAAGTGATAAATAAATACAGTACTAACAAAAATCTTCAAGATAAATGTCTATAACATCAAGAAATTAGAAAACCAAAGATGAAAAATTAAATATTAATCAACCAGCCTACAGAACTAAGGGATTACTTCCCTGGCAAGTTAACTAACATTACAGCAAATTCGACATTAAGTCCACAATATAAAAATTTGTCACTTACCGCAGAATGTAATTTATTGTGGTATCGGCTGAAAAATCACGTTTCTCAGACTAAAGATTTGCATTATCAACTGGACATCATGAATCTTTCAATTTACCAATATTTTTAAAATTTGGTTTACACCTGGTGGAAAAAAATAATTCAGATTCTTAGAAGATTTTGACTAAACTAAAAGCAGATAAAAATCCCACAAAAACTATTTAATTTTCACACCTTCGTGTCTAATTTGAAAATCACCAAACAAAATCAGCGACAGGACAGAACGTCCGGTGTTGGTAAAGACCCTCGACACCAGGAGCGAAATTTTTTAAAATTTATTTCATTACATCTTATCAAACGAGAGATCTCTCTAATTTCTGGTTAACGATTGTTGTCATATTTATTTAAATTCGTCCAATCATGTACTATAATGTGATTGGAATTCTCAAAATCAAATTTGAAGAAATACATTATTAATTATTTAGTGTAATTTACTTTTTATATATCCTTTCGTAATACTGGAATACTTCATTTGTGCTAAGAATTATAAAATGATTGAATTAGTTGAGCGGAAAGAAACCAAAATAACAATATACGTGAAGTGACAACCATGTGCTATGCAAAATACCTATTTAACATAGAACATACTTAGCTGTCAACGATCAACTAATCAACCAATCAACGAGCACTAATTCAATTCATAAAGACATAATATACGGGGTAAATGAAATCACTGAAAAGGAACGAAATTTACAAGAGTGGATATTTCGATACAACTTAATTCTGAATACATATTCCTTTTTTTGTTTTTTAATTTATTAATTTTTTAATAATATATTCAGTTGGTTATTCTTGACCTTAAAATAGCCATAGCTGTAGCATCTTGCGTTATTTTAAAATGGTGTATTTTCTGCAAGAACAAATAGAAATATTATTTATTTACGGTCTTTAAAACAAGTGCGTTTGAGGACCAACTCGAGTTTTTAATGAAAGGCATTCTAATAGAAACAAAGGTCATTTTGCTATAGATCCTACCTATTTTATTCCAAAAGTATCAAAACTTACAAATATTTCTGTTGGTTTTATACAAAAAGTTTTAAAATTGCATAAGTTTTTTACTTATAAAATACAAATTCATCAACAGCTTAGTAGAGACAACTTTGACCGCAGAATTGAATTCTGTGAAACAAAGTCCCAAAAAATAAAAAAAAACCAAACGCGGTTAAAAATATTTGTTTCAGTAATGAATCGTTTTATTTAAATGGCTTTGTTAACAAACATAATTGTAGGTACTGATGACAAAAATGTTTACGTGTTTCGACAGGATAATACTTAGTTTCCAGCGAAGATTAATGCATGGGCTGGTATTTTGGGAAAGAAGATAAT